>JBCJKH010037577.1:0-28308 GCA_039877255.1 Loriculus beryllinus | reverse complement strand
TCCATGTGCTTCACAGTCCCTATACTTTCTGTCTGCATCGTACAGTTTTAATGTGCTCTGAAATCTTGCGTAACCTGACCGCTGGATGAGATTATATTCTTAAGAATATCAACAGCCAGCTACTGAAAAAGTTGCCATCATAAAAGTGCTCTTTTTTGTTCTTGCTTAATAAACGCATTAATCGTAATTCAGCAGGGAAAAAAAAAAACAACAAAACACTCTGTTATAGTAAAACCATCTGCCCTTTATTTCTATTGTGCAAAGAAAAAGACATAAAATTGAAGTTCCTTTAAAATTTTCCATGATAAGTGTTTCCCTGCTTTCTTTTTCAGGTTTCTCTAATTTGTATGAAAGAGACTTTGATTGATTGAAACCCCCTAGTAAATCTCTAAGCCCTTAACCACTTACTGCTTGCTTGATATAGCATTTGCTGTTGTTTATAGTCTGCTATCCGTGGGATTAGTTTTCGGTGCAGTAAAGTACTAAAAATCTCATAGAGTTGGATCAACTTGGGTGTTCTGCGGTTAGCATGGTGGTTGTTATGCCTAATTCCCACAGCAGAGAGGGGGAATTAAAGGGAGCATCATAAAGAACAAAAGTTAGTGGATTGCCAGCTGAGTGAAGCCCTCACTGTGAACAGGTTTGGGTAATAGCAATATTTCTAAAGGGGAGGGTAATGACACTTAAGTGAGGTTGGTCTTAGTAAGCAGTTGCAGGTCTGGATCCAATAATGTATCATTTACTGTGTCTGGAATAGATCGCTTGAATAAATTAAGTGAACTCTTACCCTGCTGTGAGCTTTCTTGCTGTGTGCTCTGTGCTTATTAGCCTCCTAGCCCCTAGTTTGACCCTATTCCTTTCATAAATTAATGCATCTCCAATTCCCTAATCTAGCCTTTTTTTTTTTTTTTTTTTTCCCCTAATCTCATGTTTCTTTGTTTCCACCTAACTTGAGGAAATAGCTGAGGAGTTTTTGGCTGTTTACCCAGAGGCAAAATTAACAGGTGCATTTGGGGTTATTGTGAGGCTCATCAGATGTGCTGAGGGTTTGGCTCAGTTCCCACTGATAAACAAAACAGTATTGTAAATTAATTGAAAACTGACCAAGATGAAACTATCACTTAGCACACAGGTATAGTTTTTAAATTTTATTTATTTTATTTTCATAGGGTCAGAGGGGCATTTTAAAAAAAGGCATTTCTCCATGTCAGGATCCTGTTAGCTGTGGTGGAGACAGAAAACACTAATGATCCAGATTTGTTGAGGAGGTAGTACTAAAAAAATACCCAAAAACAAACAAGCAAACAAAAAATACACCCCCCCAAAAAAAACAAAACAAAACAAAAAACAAACAGCATAACTTTTTAGTGAGTCATAGCACTCTGAGCCATTGTCAGCCTACCTGACCATATGACACTCATAGAGGACTTTTCAGCTTTAGAGTGGTTCCTCTTTTATTTAAAATGAAGAACACTTAACACAGAAATATCCTTACCACTGTATGTACTGATTTTTGACAGACATTTGTCATTTATGATACGGTTGAACATGCATGAAGGTGCATTTGCTGTCATTTGCCTGCTTTAATCTGGAAGGATTTAGCAAGCACAGAGCAGAGGGTGAAAAGGTTAAGAAGAAATGTGTCATGATTTGTGTTATGTCTTCATCCAGGGGTCACTTACAGGAGATTCTAGCCAGTTCCACTTTATATCCAAAAGCTTTTTAGTAGGACAAAAAGTCTTTAAGACTCAACTTCCTCCTTGTGAAAACCTAAACCCATATTTTTCAGAGAACACTATCTCCCTCCAAGCACTTCTAGTACTAAAGAAAAAAGGCCTTGAAAAGTTCTTTGTTGAGAGTTTTATAATCGTTCATGTGTCACAATACTTGAAGGCAGTCTAGTTTATAAAATATCAGGAAGTTCATGATGAGCTGTTTAGTGACCTTGTAATAATCTGTCATTTCAGTCAGATTCTGTGGCATCAGAGCCTTTTAATGGTCATTTAGAAAACTGAATTCAATAAGACCGGAAAATAATTACTGTTCTGTTTGGCAGATAAGGATATTCTGGAAGATGCAAGAATTCTTTGGGTATTTCCTCACAATGTTTTAGAGTCAACGGATTTTGCAATGGATTGCAGCAGCATCAGTTCCAAAAAAACATTTCTCTGTGCTCTACTTGTAAATGTTCATTGACTGGCTTATTGTTTCGGGGGGGAATAGGTAGAGCTGCCCTCCAGTATCTAAAACTCCGGAGTTATTTGCAGTGTCGAGAATGGAGTAGGACTGAAACAGCAAGATGACAGTAATATTTTCACGGTAGAAAGCTGAATGGTGGTATAATACATTGTCTTTAGTATGCAGCCTTGGTCTCCACACCTGGACTTTGCCTGACAACCTCTCCCAAAGTGTGATTAGGCATTGCAGATGCTAGCGCAGGTTTGTAAAATTTATCCTTAGAAGATGTGGCTGTAGATGGTCTCCACTTCTGTAGTTTCTATTGACTTTGGGAAGCTAAGCAGGGAGAACACACATTTCAGTTTTCTTGGCCAATAGACAAAATCGGTAGTTGTGATAAGACAAACTGCACTCTGGAGCAGCTGAGGATACTCTCTCCTCTCCTGCATTTCCCTGATAATGCTGATCAATGCAAGTCTGAAATGATTTTGCACTGAAAGTTGTGGAAGAACAAGTTGGTTTAAGTTAGTTGAAGATAAAAAGGATGTTTCCTTGCTTATGATTTCTCCACTCCTTATACCTACATTGACAGGTTTCTTGTGTAATTTTATCTTTTCTGTTACTTCATTTTTGTGCTTATAATCTTTAAAACTGCTATTGGTTTTAACTCCCGTTTAGGTTGTTCCAGGGATTACCTGAGTATTCCTACTAAAAGAAGAAGAAAAGAGAAAGGACATAAAAGAAACGTTGCCTCTGCTCTGATTTTGTAGCCTGGGTGATCAGGGTCACCAGAAAGGAGCAGATGGTTGTTTGGACTTGATGAGCTAGTTAAAATACAAAAGCAATAGCTGAGGGAATCAGGTATACTTGCAAAAGTTAGGACAGTAGTTTTCCTTACAGATCAGGTCAGAGTGGAGGTGGAGAGGGATTACGTATGCTTCCAACTTAACAGGGTTCTGTAATGAAAGAATAAGAGATTGCTTCTGTCTCTAAGTTAAAAATTTCTGTAGTTTTTATAGCATGGCAGTGTGTTCCACCAGGTTTACTGATAACTGGTTTGCCTTTAATGCTCTTACTCTTAGTAAAGTTTGAGTAGATGGTTCTCTTGGCATCCCTGTGTTACTCAAGATGCTGTTTAGGATTGTGATTGCTTCAGAGTTGGCTTCATCTTGAGATAAGAGAGGTAAGAGCATCTCAATTGCTAATCTCCTTAATGTTAGAATTAAATGCTCTTTAAAGTGTATCTCTGTTGGAGTCTTCATGCTTTCCTTCATGCTTTTGATCACCATGAAGTAATTCATTTAGATGTCAGGAAGGTCAATTAATATATCACTGAAATTGACATGGACACTGTTCAGTTGCAGAGCTATTGCTCTGTGTACTATCCAGACTCAAACCTTGCTATAGTGTTTACTTTTCCTTCTCAGTCAAGAATTTCTTCCAGCTGTAAAGAACAAAACATGGTATGGTTTACATTTTTATAATTAAAGATTGAACACACAACTATAGATATAGGAACATCACTTCCAGGAATTTATGGCCAAACTGATACGTATTTGAGTGATTTTTTGTTATTATTATTATTTTGACTCATCAAAACACTTCTCAAACCCTTGACAATTACATATGTTAGTCCTATTTGTGCACTCATTTGCTGTAGAAATGCAAAATGCTTTGCAGAACTGGTGATTTTTACCTGTGTTTTATGCAAGAGTAGTGAACCAAAGCAAATAAAAGCTGATAGCAGGTTTTGCTGCCTTTAATGAGGGGCCTGATTTTGTGTGTGCTTTCAGTAGTGGGTCACTTAAATGTTGCAAATACTCTGCAGATCTTCAGTTTTTTTTTCCCTGAAATATGCAGAGCAATACTGGGATGGAGGCTACTGAATGAACAGCTAAATTGCCCCAGAAATGTCTGCTGTAACATGTTCAGAGTCACTATATTCTTGGCAAATGAAAGCCATGTATTCTGGGAGATATCCTTGTGCAGCATAGCTGCCAATAATTCTTCTACAGTAGTAAATTTGTGCCCACGTTAGAAGGCAGGGGGAACAATCAAATGTGGTTTTGAATATGAGTAGTTCCATTAATAAATTTATATATAGAATTCAGAAATTGCAGAACAAATGGAGCGTACGTTGCCTGTGTTCCTGTGTCTGAAGCATGTGTTGGGCTTCCAGAAAGACATTATCACACAGTAAATTATCCTGCTAAGAATGAAATATAAGCCAGAAGATTCATGTAGCATAGATACTTTAAAGAGAACCAAGAGAAACCAGAAACAAGGAAGATGTAGGGAAAAATGTCTGAATAGCAAATATAATCAGTTAGGATTAAATCACCAGATCAGTTAGGATTAAATGAGCTCCAGTGGTACATTAGAATCTGAATTATCTATAATTCTCTGCTAATTTTTTAATCCAGATGTTTTCTTAAAATTTGATGAATGAAAGGAATTGCTTGGGGAAATAAAATACAGTATTTTTTTTAGCATTCTCATGGGCTTGTCTGGGCTTCCAACCTACAACTTCTTGCTCTCAGAGTGAGGCTTATATTAGCTTTTGCATGAAGACTGATTTAACTGAAGGACTTGATCCTATAAACACTAGCAGTTTCTTAACTATGTACATGGAACCAGTATGTCCTTTGCTACCTTGCAAACTATTGAATACAGCAGCAAATCCCAGAACAATGTGTTAAAATAGCCCTGAAAAAATATCCACACAGTGTGCATTTTATCAGAGTCCTAATATTCCTGTCTTGTGTGTTAAAAACACACTATTGAATACAGTGTAGTTCTTTGAAGCTGTATAGTAAGAAAGGAAATTATATTAATTCAGTAGGGTAAGAGTCATCTTGTTCTACAGTTTTTTTGAAACTTTACTGTGGTTTTTAGAAATAGCTGAAGGGAGGACTGAATAGTCACTGTCAGCAGAGAGTATCAGAGTTTGCATTCCCTGATACATTCCAGTGATGTTGAATAATCATTTCATCTTCCTTTGTGTGGGTTTTTTTGAGGGCCATAAGGCATTTCATTTACCTATTGGAAGGAAGCTTTATGTATTTATTTATGAGAGAAAAGAAAAATTATATAAAATGCTTTTAATTTAGAGATAATGCATACAATTAATATGCAATTTTAAAAGCAGTATCTAGACTCCAGGGCTTTTTAAAAACACATAGTGGAGAGTGAAAATTACCTGCAAATTATACACTTTTGGAAGATGACTACATGCAAATAAATGTTTAACTTGCAAACTTCTTAATAAATGTTTTGTGCAGGGGCTTGGATTTTGGAGGAGAAGCAGGGAGGTTAGGTTGCACAGTCTTGAGCCAGGTTTCTGATTAACTGTCTGCAAGGAGTATTCTGAAGCTGATGCATCTGCTGAACACTACTTATAAATTGCCTTATGTATGTCAGTGGCTGTGCTCCTATAAAGACTTGCATATATGTTTAATATTGTTCCATGTGAGCATTCCCCTCAAGGTGACAACTCATGCTGAGTAAAATCAGGGGTAGCTATAGTCTTTTTATGTTCATGTACGTGCATGAACATACGCTAACACTGTAAACTGCCATGTGCTATGCTTTTAAAATGCCTGTTTACAGCTGAGTGGTATTTTCCTTTGCTGCTCACCAGGTTCTTTATATTAGCGTGGGCTATAGCAGCACTGGCAGCAGAAACTTTATGTATCTTAAACCAGGCAGGCTGCTTTCATGAAGGAAAATTTTAGGTTATCTAGTAATCTGCTAGTATCTAAAGTAAAGATCATGTTGTACAAACTCTCAAAAGCCTTTTGGGGGAAGCACAGCAGACCCGGACCATAGCACAAGATTTTACTTCTCTGAATTCTCCAGCTCTGTGCAGAACCAGGAAGTTTTGGTGGCCATGCATAGGCCCTAGGTATAAGCTTCAAATCCTGCTGCCAAACCTGGGATCCTTGCAGGAAGACTGGCCTCTGAGAGGATACACATTACCCTTTCCTCCCCTGCATGGGTGGCTTTTCTAGGGCCATTAGCTGATAGAAAGAAGCATCTGGAGGATTTCTTGCAACTTGAAGAAACATTAACTCTGAGAAGTTGTGTTGTTTGAAGTATGGCTACTCCCTGGTACTGTCATCTTCTCACCCATGGGAACTTGACCTCATGGAAAAGCTTGTGTGGGCTCAGTGTCATCATTTAAACATGTCAGAGAATTGTTGTTCTTCACCCTGCACTCCACTCTTGTTACCAGAGAGGAACACTGAGCCCATAATCGGTAACAGAAATCTTGCTTGATGCGCCTGCTAATAAACATTGCACATAATGGAGTTTATTGTCCCTCTGATGCAAGTCATCCTGTAACACAGTAAAAGTGCAGTTAGCAGATACTGACCACACTGCACAGTTCAGTACAACAGATATTATTTTTCTTTTTTTTTTAAGATTATGTTTTAAAGTGGAAATTAAACATTCCCCTTTCATGGGTGGGAGAAGATGTATCTGATTTAGAATGACTGGAGTAGTAAGTCATGGGCAGAATGATGGATCTGAGATATACTTGAAGGGATAATTGTACACAACCAGTAAAGCTGGTAAATATTTAAGGGTCATGGGTTAAATGTCAGAGCCACAGTACTTGAGCTCAACTCCATAAAGTATCAAGAATGACTGGTAATTAAATCCAGGGTATATTTCACCAAAGGGAAATAAATTTGACAGCTAACAACCAATACTGGATTACCACCTCTCAGAGGTTAGGGATCATGCTAGTAATTGTAGGTGGTTTACAGTTGTTAACATAATAGTAATAGGTAGAATGATTGCTTACTCATAGACATCACAATACCAAGCAAAACTAAATCTTCTGTCTGTTAAAAAGAAGCCCGCTAATCATTACAGTGACTTCATTTTACTTCACTCAGCATTTTACTGTTTAAAATAAACATCCTTAGGCTGTTCCTGCTTGAATCCTGAAAGTGAATGTAATCACGATACAATGTCCTCAACTCTTTCCTGGAGTTGAATGTAAAGAAAAGTTAAAGTTATAATAGAAAAGTGGCTTTGTAATTTATTTTTCTGAGTTGTTTTACATCTAGAAAGCAATACAAATAGATATGTCTGCATTTAATGATTGTGACAAGTTCTTTCTTTCCCTGCCTGTGCTCCCAAGCAGACTTTTATCACTGGATAAACCTCTTTTGAATAAGCTCTCCTTGGTAATCTGCTAAGACCTTGCATGTATGGAATGTTTTAGTTAAAATTTTCAATATACGTTTAAACATGGTTGATAATTGATGTGGTTTCACATACTGGAAACTGATGCACAATACAGGTGTGTATTGTGCATACAATACACACAGTACAATGCAAATCTGATGCAGGTTTTATTGCAAAGTTTCCTGTGTTGTATTTTAGGTGATCCCCTAAACTAGATACCAGTCTCTTCTCAGCAGGACCCACTGTTCAGTAGGTTTTATATTTGTCTGCAGAAGGAAGTGCTTAACAAGGTCTGTCTGGAGAAAAGATATTTTTGCAATGTTTGAGGGCAGAGGTGGGAACATTATTTAATACTGAAAGATATTTCAAAATGCTTATTCAAGTGATATGGCAGCCCCCAAAACTCTCTCACATCCCTGTCTTAAAGCAAGTAGTTTCTGTAATGAAGACATTGTTTTGAGAAGCTGGGAAGAGAAACTTCTCTACTCCAATTTTACCTGTTGTCCCTTTAGCATTTTGAATCACGGAAAGCTTGTTGCAGTCATGTTCAGCTTGCAGAGAATGACCTATTTTGGTGAAAAAGCAAATGCTTTTTCACATGTACAAGAAGCATGATTTTTCACGTGTATACCAAGCAGGATTTGAGAGCAAGAATGCAAACTAAGCCAAATTTATGTAATCATGAAAGTGACATGTATACTTTCAGTCAGCTTTTTATTCAAGTGTAGTGTTGAAAAAATTCCTAGCCCTTTTCAAGAAGCCTTAAGCATAGGTCTTTATACCCTGGTTGACCAGCAATGACAGAGATAGGGGAGTGACTTGAAGGCTTGACTGCTGCTTGTAATGGAGCAGGATGTGTTGGTCTTCAATAATTCAGTTCCTTCTCGCAGTTTGTGCTGTATTGCAGGTTGACAGCACTAATTTGGACAAAGTTCACTGGTGTGGTAGTCATGTAAGCGGCAGTGAAGACAAAGCAACTTACTGTCAGCAGCATGAATAAATTGAAGTAAATCCCCGTACGCTTGCAGGTCTTTCTACATTTTTGGCAGAATCCACCTCCTTACGGTAATAGAGGACACAGTTAGTATTTTCTTGCCTCCCAGAGGTAAAACTCTTTGAGAACAACCTTGACTCAAGTGTGCAAAATTAGGTGATTTGTAACAAACTTGAGCAATTTTATTTATTTGCTTAGGGGGAGGTTGCTTGTTTTGAGGGTTCTTGGTTTTTTTAATCCTTTCCTGTACCAGCAGACTTCCTGCTGGGACAGAAAGTTTCTCCAGGTTCCTTGGGGAAAGAGTGGGTTTGTGTTTGTAGCCTCCAAGTGACAGCGACCTGTCACTGACATCAGCACTGCTGTTACTTGCTTGCTGCCTTCTTCTCGTCCTCTTCCTTGCTGTTTCTCTTGCTTGTTCTACGCACACACACACACCCACCACTTCTCTCCTCTGCAGCCGTTCAGCTGTGGGCAGTCATAATGCATGGCACAGCCCTTGGTTTGTCTTTCAGGTCCTCCTGTTTCCTCCTTGTGAGGCCCAGAGGTTTCCAACGTCTGCAGTCGTTTCAGGTCTTCCTTTCAGAAAGGCAAAAGCCAATGTGGAGATCCTGTCCAGACCTGTGGGAAAGTGCAGCCTAGCAATAGCTATTAATACTGTTCCTTTCCCACTCCTTCTGAAAGGAACTCCCAACAGGAAGGTTTCGGCCGTCTGCACAACTTCGCGGCTTCTCTTTAACTCTTTGGCTCCTGCATCATTAAGCTGCATCAACAAAGCTGCCTTGGCTTTTATTTTTCTTCTGGCCAAACGTTCATTGTCTCTTGAAATAATTGCTAGCAGAGGTTTACCATTAGGAGCATTTACAACAGCATTTTTTCCACTTCTCCCCAGGGAGATGTTAGTAGTGCTTGATTCAGAGATTACTGATGTCGACTTCAGTATTTGGAAATATGTCTTGACTGTCATCAAGGTTAATAAAAACGCTTTAAAGGATAGTATCAACAGGTTAGTTTGGCCTACTAGTAACTGGTCGCAATGTGCGAAGGGGGTGGCATGCTAACATTTTTGGAGTGTAGTTTGCTCTGTTCCTTGGGGGTTTGCCCTCCCTCAGCCTACATATTTAACTTAATGAGATGCCACACGTGCACTGAAAGGGAAGAATGGAGCTTCTCATTGCTCTGTGGTAATTGCTATCAGCCTGCCTCATGTTTGACAAGTAGGATAGAACTGCCTCTTCTGGCCTCTCTTATATGAGCTCTAAATAAAAAAAAAAAAAAAAAGAAAAAGGGATATATATTTATCACTGCTACATAGGGTGAGCCACTTGAAGAGATGGTTAATTTTAGACTTATTACAGCATGCCAACTATTCATGATATAGTCACTAAAATACTAACACTACAAGTTCTCTCTAGGGGCATTTTTGTTGTTTGTTTTCAGTTTTTGCTGATTTTTCTCCCCCTCTTAGAAACAAAAATAATATATTTAGTTTCACTTTTGGTTAGAGTCTGATTCTAATTGAGGTCATCCTCAACTGGGCACCAATATAACTGCATTTGCGTCTTAACATGAAAAGAAAGCATTTAATTTGTAAAACTGGGAGGCTGGGTTTATCCTTCTTATCCTGTTGTAACATCTGTTCTTATTTTTTTGGACCTGTTTTTTAAACTTATTTGTATAGATCTGTGGAAGAATTGATTTGTGAATGTAACTGTCAACATGGTTATTGGTAAAATGCCTTTTAACAGTACGCTTTCAGTGGTTGGTGCCTGAACAATAAAAAGTAATAAACATTTTAATAGCACTTTACTTGCACATTCCTGGCTTTTTTCTTTTCTTTTTTTTTTTTTTTTTTTTTTTTTTTTTATTTTAGAATGAACTAGCTTCTTTAAAAATGTAATGGAAGGTAGAGGTTGTTAGCGGTGACACCATGATTAGAGTATCCTGAACACATAATTCTGAACCATGCCGTGCTTTTTGTAACTCTGATGGTGTTTTTGGGTTAATTCATTCTTCCACAATCTTTTCATTTAAACCTCCCAAAAAAAAAACCAGGAATGCTGCCTAAAAATGTGTACCTAAAAAGCACAACTTAAAATGCTGCTTCTCTTTTTATTAAAAAAACAAACAAAAAACCCTAAAACAAACAAAAAAGCACACATACATGTTCTTTGTGGAAAACTAAATTATGTAAGAAAATAAATGCTACTGAAGAGGAAATGTAACAGATGAAGTATAAAGAGTTTTACTTCCTGTATTTTGATTTTTAACCTTTCCCAAACTTTCTCTATTGTAAAGTTAAAACAAAGTCTTATCAGCAAGTCCCACATAGCAGCAGCTGGATAGCATTAGAGGCCTCTGTATGAGCTATTCTTCTTCATTACCTTTTTCATGACAGCTCTTACTTTGCACAAAAAATGCTACTTTGTATTGGAGATTTATGTAATTTAGGTGTCTTCCATTCTGAACTAAAGCATGGCTGCAGTGGAATGAGTGGAAATGAGGGAGTTTACAAGTAACATCAGTAGAAATTTATGGGAGAAAAAAAGATGACATGCAGAAAGCTTAGTGAAAAACATGCATTATACAAGGACTTTAATGACTCCCCTTTCCCTGGCTCTGCCTTGAATCATCTCTTCTCCCATTATTTCATGTCAGTGAAAGAAGACTATTATTTTTTTGGTTCAGAGAGGGTGTTTGATGGCAAATCTGTTTGTGGTTTCTGTGTACATTAAAACTAAATAATCTGATAGGTGCATTCCTGTTAGAGAAAAAATGGCACACTCTTGTTCGTTACCTGATAAACTGATGTGGTTAATCTCTAACTTCTAATGTTTGTTTTTAATGTCTCTAATTTATTTAAATAGTAATTTAAATTTGGAGCTAGAATACTGGTGTGCTACTAGTACAGCACTCAACCCCAGAGGAAGCAAACTACATCTTTCACTTTTTCTTCTAACACTGCCCAAAGGATAATGAGAGAGCTGGACACCCGCATTCCCTAGGATGAGAAGGCATTGGTTTGTGTTCCACTTCCCAATGACTAGATTGGTTTGGGATTTTTTCTGATTAAATATTTTATCCCAGAAGAAAAAATAAATAAAATAAAAGTATTGCTTTGTTTAAATGGTATGTTTGGAGGAGCATACAAATTTCAGTAATGGTCAAAAAAACAGGTTCACGTTGTCATTACCTCCACCAGCGCTTCCAGTTTTAGATCAATGACTAATCAAAGTTCAGTCCCACATTACAGCAGTGTATTTTACCATATTGATGGATATTCTAAAATAGGTATTTACAGTTCTATTTCACAGGGATCATTTTGCAAGCAATGACTTAACCCTGTTCTTTCATGTTCCACCTGAACCTTCTGGTCTGTGGTTTGTAGAGCTGTATGCTCTTTGGTCCAAAAGGTAGGAAAATATTTATATAAAAGTGTCACAGCTCCAACAAAACATATACGTGGGACAGACTGAGAATAACCACTAAGATATTAAAAGGACACATCTGAAGACCTAGGTTTCAAGCCCCTGATGTGTTTTCAGTGGACTAGGGATTTAAGAGATAGGTGAGGGCTCCCTACACATTGGGCAAGAGATGGTTCTAAGATAGGTTTTCTGGGGGACACTATTTTGTTCTGCCTTCTCTCTCCCAAGTTCAAGAGGCTTATATTCATACCTGTGTAAAGTGGGAAACCCTTAATGTTACAGAAAGGAACAAGAATAATTTCTCACCCTGATCGGCCCTTGCAGCTATTTTGAGAGTGTGTTTTCTTACTGTAAATGTGCTCCAGGAGAGACCTTTTTGCAGCACGTGGTCATGCTGATGTTCATCAAAGAAGCAGAAAACAGTAGTGGTATCTTAAGGGGAAAACACTTCCCTTGAAATTAACTTCTTTATACTCCGCTCTGTTTCCACACAAGTATTAATGTTTGCTGATTAAGGGACCAGACCAAAAGAAGCCTACAGTTGGCGTTTCTCATTTGAATGTCTGTTTAAATTGGTTTCCTAAGGAAACAGCATTTAGGCAGTCACAATTTTTCTGTACCTTCCTCTTCCCCAGGGTTTTTGAACCTGCTAGGCAATTTCAAATGGGAGTCTCAAAGGTAATTAATTTTCTTTAAGTCTAAAAATCCGTCTCTGGGAAAGGGAGAGGAACTGAAATTAATGCCCCACTAAGGGAATGGTGAGTACAATTTTGCTATTGTCCATTCTGTTTAACAGGAGCTCCCTGGTTGGGCACCATACAGCTATGCTCTTACCTGCCTCTAGCAAAGGCTGTCTTATGCTTGGGGAGGTGCTATAGGGAATGTAAAATGAGCAGGAGCAGTTGGAGGAGGGAGGGAGCAGCTGAGATGGGGAAGGAAATTAAAAACTAAACATCTGTGACAAGATAGGCATTATTAATTCTGTTGCTCACGGAATGAATTGTTGCAAAAGTGGGTTTCACAGGGAGAATTGCTAGTCTCCATACTTCATGGAAGTTCCATCAGCTGTGGGACCATCACACCTTTCTAGGCTGTGACAGCGCAGCCTGTACTTGCCACTTGCCTAGTAATTTCTGACTGTAACCTGATAGCTTACACAAGATTTAAACAATACCAGGCTGAGCAGTTGCATTTCCTGTGCTAAATACTTTCAAGGATGGCCAAAAAAATATTTAAGACTTTTCCTACAGTTTTGGATTCCTGTGCATCTACTCTTCAGTTTGCACCTTTGCGTTTGATTTCTGGTTGTTGCATGGTTTCTCAGGTACTTCTCTAGTTTAGGCAAGATGACTGACAGCTGTCTTTGTCTGCCAGTGCTGTCATTTGTTAATCCAGAAAGCCAGACCCTCCAGCGCTGTGCACCTGCAAACAATAAACTGTCACCATCATAGTGTAATTACTTTTATTTTTTAGCATGTTTTAAAACAGGTAACAGTATTTGTATGGCTCGTAAACGTAAAATACATAATACTGTCATCATGTAGAGGCCAGATGATCAATAATATGTTAACTTTGCTTTTTTTTCCACACTACCATTTCTGTATCTATTCATTTGAAAACTTTCCTCAACAGATGTAGCATGTTATGGTCTGATGGCTGCCAAACCCCAGATGAAAACTTCTTGAGGCCAAGACCCTCTTCTGAAACTCTTTGTCATTTCAAGCTCAGTCATATATTCAAGGACAGTTCTTCAGTCTTTAAAAGTTCTGAGGGACAAAGTAAAGAAAGTTGGGAAAGAGGAATCACACCCGAAGAGAGACTCTGAAATCTGAAACAGTTTCAGTGCATCTGTCCTATCTTTAAAAGAACTAAGTGATTTTAGAATTGCGTGTTCCTTTCTGTCAGGATGTCAATCCTGAAATCCATACCACTTCAATCTCTCCTTTTGAATTTTATCACTTTTGTTAAAAGTCTTATTTGTCTCAGTATTTCCTTGTGCTCTGTTCCTCTTTGTTGTTGCAGAGTGATTAATTCCTGTTTAGATGTGAGATGAAGACTCTTGAGTCTGGGTGACCCAACTGAGCCTGGGGTTCATATACAGTTGCTGGAAACAGATTTTGGGACAGCAGGTGTCCTGAATCACCCAAAGCAATGTTCTCTTTCTAGGGGAGTTCAGCTGGGACTCATTCATCTTTACTCATCAACCAGGTTTCTGTGCTTTGCTTGTCTTGGTCCTGGCACCACAGCAAATGACAGCTTGAAAAGGTTGGAATGTTCTTACTGAAAACATTAATTGGAAACAGGAAGGAAATACAAAAAGAGAGAGAGTTTGTTTTCTGTTGGGAGGTAGGAACAAGACCCACTGGTCAAAGAAAGTCAGTTCCAGAGCATTATTCTGGAAACCCGCTTGAATAAAGAGCAGCAGAGTGACAGACATGAAGTGCCAATGCTTTCCTACCCAGAGGGAAAATACAGAGAGGTGAATTAAAATAGCCAAAGTCTTGTGTGCAAGTCAGTTTATATATATGCTAAAGAAACATCCGACCAGTGATATATCAGGTTAAGACTCCAGCTGGTCTACAGATGAAATGAGAGGGATTAGAGAAATGTTCCATCACAGAGGATTGCAAGGCAATCTTGAAAGTAACTAGGATGAAAATACTGAACTTGCAGGAGTGTATTAACTACTCATAGGAACTGCCATGCTAGCTCAAACCAGAATTTCATCTTACTAAACACTTTGTCACTGACCAATAATGAAAGCTTGGGGAAAGAGCAGAGGAACACTGCAAGCTTATAAGTGATCTTTCCCAACTTCCACAATGAGCAAGTGTATTTTTCAAGGGCCTGACTTTGTTTCAGCACTTAGGTATAGAATTATATTTCAAAATCTCTGTGAGATTATGTGAAGCAAAAAAAAAAAAAAAAAAAAGATACAGTTTTTTCTAGGCAAGATGTTGGAATATTATCTGAGCAGTGAAAACAGGTGTAGGAGCATCTTATACAAAAGAAGATATTCTATATGTCTGAGTGACATGGCAGTAAAGCCAGAAGTAGATAAAGTAGATACAGTACGTATCTTAGAAAGCATGGTACACATGCAGCAAATGCTAAATATGAACTTTTTTCTTTTAGCCATAATGAACACTGTAGGACACCCTAAGCTATTTCTTCAGCTCAGTGAAGTACAGAATGGTATGATTTGGTGCTACCTCTCACCAGTCTTAAAAGCAGTATTCTTTTACAATAAAAAATATTCCTACTTGTACTAGAGTGTGCTAAGCAGAATCTTGGTACAGTTTAGCTTTGAGTTTTAAGTGGGTTAGCTCAGGCTTCATCTTAAATTTCTATTAGATTTGGACATGACAGAGAATTGTTTGAAATTTGGTATTGCTTTAACAGCAGAAATAAGAAATAATCCTGAGTTTGCCACTGGAGGAGTGAGCATGTTCAGGTCACAGGAATAGGATTTTTCCTTTTCTGGTTCTTCTGTTTTTCTGTAGAAAATTTAGTGCTTTAATTGTGTAATTTGTCATTTTGCAATGATTTCCTCTGATTTTTAGCTGTCATTAAATGTCTTAATTCCTGAATGAATAGAATGTTTATGTGAAATATTAATGTGTTGTTATTGGCTCATCAGGTCTTGTCAGGCAGATATATTTCTGCCTTGACCCATTAAATTTTGAGCAATCTTATCAGAGATCTCACCATTATTAGTACTTTCCAAAAAACTAAATCAGACAGGAAATGCTAATTAGCATATATTTGTAAAGAGTTAATCTATCAGCACAGTTATACTTTAATATTTATAAAATTTAATTGATTACTTTTTCTCAGGAGTGCATATTTACCAAGGGTTTGGTTGTTGGCTGTTTTACCCCCTAGGAGACATGAAGGAGATGCTACCATGTCTTGTCTACTTCATTCCATCTTTTGTATTATCCACCTTTATTAAAAGGTGGTCATTCATGGGTAGCAGTTTGTAGCATACTTTTCCTGTATAAGTCATTTGGATTCCTTCTCAAAGAGTATAGATCAACAAAAATGCTTGTCAGTAACTTTCATAAAGCAGGTGTGTCAGGAACCTAATAGTTTGTGCTTTCATTTCAAGAAATTTACAGTTTAATTACAACACACTCAGCTCTCGGGGAGAGAGAGAGAAAAAAAAAACCTGAGAGAAGACAAAAAAGGCTTTGTAATCCTGTGCTGCATTCAGGGTTTAGATCTCGCCTTGTAAAAGTTTTTATTGCAGCCTCCTCCTCCACTTGTGCCATGAAACAGTGAATCACTCCTTCATGTCCCTAAGTACAACTGCAGCTCTCATGTTTTATCCTGACACCTCCTAGATGAGCTTTCCATACCAGGGAAAGGGAGGACATATGATGCTTCTAATATTATTCTGACGCCTCCCCTTCTCAGAGGAGTCAACCTTGCTGGCTGCCTTGGCTGTGAATCCCAGCATGAGGCCACATTCAAGGTGATTAATGTATGCAGGGGCTAAACCACCCCTCAGCTTCTTCCAGGGCATTCATTCTCATGGCATAACATTTCATGTGTTCAGCTGTAGGATGACCTGGGCAGAGGCCCAGCGGCGCCAATAACTTTCCGTCCTTTGTATGAGTGTCCAGAGAAATGAGTCCAAAGCAACTGACAGCGGCCTCCCTCATTGCTGCTAATGATCTTCGGTAGTTGAAGGCTTCCTTCCTTGTGTGGCCCGCACACCTTACTGTATAAACGGGTGATCTGTATTGTGGCTGTGGAGACAGAAAATGTTAACTCTTCGTCCTTAGCAGGTTTTACATTAGCTTTCCCTTTGGTGCTCCACTGAGATTTACTTCCGTTAAATACAACAAAAACTTACTCAGCAAGCTTCCCCTCCCCCTTTCCTTTTAGTATTTATACATATACTACTCTTAAAATGTTGTATTTTAATAACCTGCCTGTTTTAAGTAAAAATACTGAGTTTCACTTGGACAAGAATATTTCTGCATTAACATAATAGTCATCTTGAATAATGAGAACACAATTGTGCCTATAGGATGAGGCAACTGACTGAGAGAGATTTCCCCTGTTACTCTGCATGAGGATGTTTCAAATTACTTTAATAACAGGGCAACGCACACAATGAGAAATGCATAATAAGAAGGTATCTTATCCAAAGCAAATAATGGCTGCACTCTTCAGTAGCTGAAAAAGAGAGAAATTTATAATGAAACGCAGGACAAAGCATAAGGGCATGTCTCATTAGCTTAAACACTACCTTAAACTTAGACAAGGTCTGTATGTATAGATAAGCTTTTCTGAGAGGACCTGATACAGTTGGAAGCAGTAGCAAAGGTTTTGGTCTTGTTTTAAAGTTTCTCTTTACCTCCCTACAAAACTGGTAGTTGCAAACGGTAATTAAGCCTTGGCTGTCCAACTACCTTGTTTGTGACATCTAGAAGAAAAGCTGGTCCTGAAGAAGCTTCATAAAGATCATGGTTAGTCTTGGAAACTCATTGGGTAGCATACTTCTCAAGACAGATGAACTGCAGAGTATACAGCCAGAAAGCACCTGAGAGCCAGCTTCATCCTTCTGCTGCAAAGAAGGACTTGGGGGTGTTGGTTGATGAAAAATTGAGCATGAGCCAGCTTCAGTGTGCGCTCGCAGCCCAGAAAGCCAACCTTATCCTTGGCTGCATCAAAAGAAGTGGGACCAGCAAGTTGAAGGAGGTGATCCTGCCCCTCAACTCTGCTCTCATGAAACCCTGCTTGAAGTACTGTGTACAGTTCTGGTGTCTTCAGCATACGAAGGACATGGAGCTGTTAGAACAAGTGCAGAGGATGATCAAGGGGCTGGAGCACCGCCTGTATGATAGCAGGCTGAGAAAGTGAGGGCTGTTCAGCCTGGAGAAGAGAAGGCTGTGTGGAGATTTCATAGCAGCCTTCCAGTATCTAAAGGGGGCCTACAAGGATGCTGGAGAGGGACTCTTCATCAGGGACTGTAGCAATAGAACAGGGGTAATGTGTTTAAACTCAAACAGGGAAAGTTCAAGTTAGATATCAGGAAGAAGTTCTTTACAAATTTTTTTACTGTGAGCATGGTGAGGCTCTGGAACAGGTTGGCCAAAGAAGTGGTTCAAGACCAGGTTGGACAGAGCCTTAGGTGGCATGGTCTACATGGTCTAGTTTGAGGTGTCCCTGCCCATGGCGGGGAGGTTGGGACTAGATGATCTTAAGGTCCCTTCCAACCCAAACCATTCTATGATTTAAACTGATGAAGCCCACCATGTTGTTTTGGCTGTGCGATTGCAGCACCTGGATGATGCTCTGTCCAAGTGACTGAGGAGTACTCTGGCTGTCCGTGGCTGTCTCTGGTACTTTTCCCAGAGTATGATTTCAGCCCATGCGTGAAGGAAACTAGTAAAGGTCTTGAGATTACCTGAAGTGATGACATCAGTGTAAGAAACAGGCAAGCCCCTTGATTTCCTTACCCCAGTTGGAGGTAGATAGATAAAGTGAGACTGTGTTGGAAAATGAGGATATACATCAGTCATGTACAAAACTCATTCTCAAATGTGAAGGAGTGCATTTGATTTCCTGTTTTCCATCAGTGCTATACCCTGTTTTCATTTCAATAAAGATGGACTTTTTCTAAAAGCAGCTCTAAAAGTCACTGGTGTTACACATAATATTTCTCAGGATTTTTTTCCTGAGCCAGGCCCAGGCATAGAAGGGACAAATAAAGTTCATCTCTTGCTTGAAATGTATCTTGACTGGGGAAATTAAAAGATATTGCTATATTTCTGGATACACATTTGCACATAGTTGGACTTGCTGTAGTGCAGAATTCCTCAGCCTCTCTTAACATTCATATGCTCATCTCCAATAAAACCAGGGACATGGTGAACATTCCCAGGAAAGCAGAAAGCTGCCTGTATTTCTGTTTCCCAAGCAGAAGCTCCCTTCTGCTACAATCCATGGCCCAGAGAACCCATGGGAAAACTCCGCATGAAAGTGTTTCATGTAGAGCCAGATGCTTCAAGCCCTTAAGCAAGTGGCCTTTGATTTTACTAAGAATATTGTGACTTTATGTGATCACCTCCAGAGAGTGCAACGGGTGTCTAAGAGGGAGGTATGCTATAAAATACTCACCACAAAAAGACTTGTACAGAAAATTAAACTATTGTTTATTCTTGAGAGGTGGAGGGAGAAATAGAAATGTGATATTAGATGTAGAATCCTTATCTTTGATACCAGTGAACTTTTCTCAGTCGTTTATTGGAATACACGTACTTGTGTACTCCAATGTGGTTTTGGTGGTGTTTTTTTTAAATTTTCTTTTCAGGGAAGATGAAGCTGACATAGATAGTGTATCACATACCTACACTAGATTTAGATATCAGTAGAGTGAAAAATTAAAAATCAGGAAAATGTAGTGAATACAGTTTGAAAAGCCAGAAAATACAGATCTTAGCTTCTTGCCTATTAAGCTTTGTCTTTAAAAGACAGACTTCCTGAAAATTTTGAAGGGCTATCAGAAATTTTATAGAAATTTTTTTTGGGGGGTGAGGGTAAGTTTTTACTGGAAACAACAGACGCAGCCCCTCATACACAGTTAATGCAAAACCAGAGACAGTCACAGGCCTGTTAATAAGCACACTATCTTCAAGAAGACCTCTCTCCTGCTCAGCTGACCTCAGTTTGGTCCTGCATCGATAGCTGATTAAATAGAAAATATGCTCACTAAATTCAAGGTGGCCTGTTAACACTGACAATAGGTCAATATAGTGTTTTTATAATTCTGCTATTTGCATGCTAAGTAAGCAAATGAGTTCTAAAATTGCTACTTATCAGAAATACATTATTCCATGCTGCCTTATGAGAACCTTTGAGGTTTTAAATGTTAAAAGATTAGCTAGTCTTTAGTGAAAGAAGGGAACTGTCTGTGGATAGAAGAGACTCCACAGCAAAGAAGCAGTATTGGTCTCAGGCTACTTTGTACAGTGTGACTAAAATTAAAGACACTTCCAGTAATTCCTTTTCTTCCCAGGACAAATGTAATAACACGGATTTTTCTGATGGTGTAAATCTGATATCTTGGGGGTGGTTTTGGCAGTGAATATTGAAAAAATTCAAGCCAGTTTAAAAAGCAATTGCTTTAAAATGGCAAGTCCTAGAGAATCAAGGGAGTTGTATCCTAATTTACAGAAATTCCAACCGATAAACAAGTATTTACAGTAACTTCTAACTCTCATACTCTGTGCATTGATGCACCAAACATTTACATAGTTAAAATAGTTCCCACTAGAGTTCTTTGGATTATTCAGTTATTTAAGTATTCATGTGATGACATTTGCAGGATCAGAGTCTTTGCTGACTTTTTCACTGGGTTCTTTTTAGTCTATTCTGTGTTCTCATCCTTACATCTTTGCCTTTATAATGCTTTAAAATGAACATTTCAATTGCTTTTGTTGTAGCAGTCTCACTTAAAGAGTGTGTGTAAGTAAAATGTGTGAAGATTATTTTTCCTTCTTTTTTTCTTCTGGGGGGGGGGCGGAGGGGGAATGAGTGTATGAGGTGAAGAAAGAGAGGATCTTCCTCCCTAATTAAACCTGCTATTCTGATGTAAGTAAAGATTGAGCCCAGTGATCCCTGACAGGTACAGTTTTAGTGTGGGGTTTTTTTTTTTTCTTTTAATGTAATTTTTTCCATCTTTAAGTAATTTAAATACTTTTAATTAAAACCTTTCATAAGCAGACATGATATTAGCAGCATTTAATTTAGTAAATATTTCCATATAAAGAAGTTTCCTTTAATTAAGTGCTTTAAGAATAAATTAACTGTTGTTTCTTATGAAAATAGACATAAAAATATTCCTATGTAATACAGCAGATAGTGATGGATAGTTAAAGGTGCATGTTACTAAAAGGCAAAACACTAGAACATTTCCAGAGACGTTCAATTTTATCATTGTAAGAAATGTAAAAGGTTTTCTTTTTGAAAATCTGTTCACAGCTAAAATTATTCTGATTTGTTTTCACTAGACAAATTTTTTCCTTGACTCCATCTTACTGTAGGGATTTTGAGTGCTTCAGTGAGTTTTAAACTCTTGAGATGAATGAAATATGGAATCAGACTGTTCAGTTCTGTAGAAGCTAATGGCTACTGCTGTTGTTACATCAATTAAAAAAAAAACAAGTATGGAAGAAGTAGGTTTTGGAACTGTCTGCTTTATGGTAGTTCACGTAGCCAAACAGAAATCTGAGAACAAGACTTAAAGGAAAACAAAGAGCTTTACAGTATTTCTTGTCTTTTTTTTTTTTTTTTTTTTTCTTCCTTTTCAGGAAAACACACAGAAGCTAATTTTAGCTTCTTGATCAAATTGACCCAGTCTTTAACCCTGGCAAACGTTACCACAACACACTTCCAATAGACAATAGTTTGCATACCAGCATCGCACTGGAAACAGATGTGCGTGCAGGACTGGCTTTTTTGGGAGACTCTCTGAGAATTCCACTAGCGTGAAAGCCTGAAAGTGCTTTCTTCCTAATTGGGTTATAAACTGGGTCTTTTTTCAAACCCAGACCAGGATCTTTTCAGTCACTTGCTCTCTTTAAAAACTTATTATGTCACAGCTATGTTTTGACCGACTTTCAAAATATCATTCACTTGGAGAAAAGTTGCTTGGCATGAAGCTTGATTATTATCTTGGAAAAAAAATTGTTAACAGCTGGGCTATTCACGGGTGATGGTTATGCAGTTTATATATCAAAATGTTTGGAATGTGAACAATTACCTCTTACTTTCTCACGAAGTCTCTCATAGTCTATGAAGTCTGACTTTTGGGTTTTTTTATTTTTTATCAAAAATGTGTAGTTCTTTTCCTGCTGCACCTTCTGCACATCCCCACTCTGTCCTTTCTACTGCCACATCTATTTTTCTAGTCTGATCATCAAGTTCCCACTAGAGCTATTATCAGCCTTATCACCGTTATGTCTGATCCACTGCATTCTGACTACATGTAAAGTTTGGCGTTATTTGGAACAATGTAATATTGGTCATCCCCAGGGACATGCATTTTTAAAAAACATGGTTGTACATCAGAAAGCCCCTTCCATTCAGATTTTTTATTCTTCTGTGAACTGCAATTTTTTTTGCTTTCAAAGTATTTAATCTGGATTTTTCCTGTGTAATCTCTCAAGTTTCTGAGACACCAAGTTGACTCATTTTTTGTGGACGTTAGAGAAATTATTTACCATGAAGAGGGGTCAAGTAAAACATCCTATCTCATTTTGCAGCATGTATCACAGGCCCTACATCCTGGACATGAACGCAACTTTGTTCAGATCACTATTCTAGTTAGTTGGCCTAATTTATTATTTGTTTTGTAGTTGTTTTGGAAACCTGTTCCTGGACCAGAATTGCATTATTTGCACTATTAAACTATCTACAAAAGGACGAACACAGTCCAGAAAGTTTACAGGCAAGAAACAAAAACATAAATAGGTGCAGACAAACAATAAATGAAGGAGACAATGACAGAGTAACAGCTACAAGACAATCGTCTAAAGTATTTGCACATGTCTGCAAAGAAGGAAGTTTCCTAGATGGACACAAAAAGCTCTCTTCATCCACTGATACCAAAGCTGAAAAAAAGTTCTTGTGCAGCTTGATCTGAACATACTTTCTTCTTCCGTTGCTTGTTGCTAAGATGAAAATCGAGAGTCTTAACTCACAGGTACTTGGCACTGTTGCATTTTGTGTAGAACAAACACAAAATACACTCCCTTTTTTCCAGCTTTACCACAAGCATGAGTTCAGATCTCCTTGCTTGTGCCTGCTCTAGAACCTGGGGTACGTTCAGGTCGGTGTTTGCCAGCATCATCATAAACAATGTCTACCGTGTCTGTCTCATACAACTGTCTAGCTATCAGCCAGTGCCGAATTTGAACCAGTGGCCCGCTGTGGAAGTATCCACTGTGTGGTAATGTCACCCACTTCAGACATGAAGCTGATGTCACAGCTGCGTATTTGTGATGATTACATGTGCCTCCTGGGGCTATGGGTAAACGTTGGCTTGTAAGAACATTTTCTGCCCAAAAATGGGCAGAAAAAATTATGTAGTCATACTACAAATAAAATGTCTGTAATGAATTTTCATCTGTAATTATCATGGGTTTTGGATATTGTTTCAGTTGCAAGTGTCAGAGTAAACCATAGCTTCTCTCTGAAGCACACTGTCTCTTGCAGAGACTTCAGCCAGTATGCAGGGACCATTACTCAAATGCATTTATTTTGTGTTGAATTTGGAAGAGTGTATCTCTTGAAATATTAAATTAATTGACGCTTGGAAAAGAAATGAGAAAAAGTAGTTGTTTCAAAGGCATTAGGATTAGCAATTTGTTTTCTCATGCCTGGCAGGCCCACTTGCAACTTAGCTAAGAAGATCTGAATAACAAGTCATTATCTTAAGCAGGGAAATCTTCCTTTTGCCAAGCTGTGTTGTGCGGTCTGTGGTGAAAGAGAGGAAAATGAATCTTTAAGGAAAGCTGTTTGGGGTCAATGATTACACATTGCAAAGGACCAGAATTTTTTCAGCCCCTCCCTATTTGAAGAAGTCCAGATCTATTTGAACTAAGCAGTGAGATTCCAGATGATTGATTTAGGAGACTGCTTTTCTGTTGTAACTAAGTTAATTATAACTATTAATATTGTCATTGCTACCTGTTAAGGAGCTATTAAAAAGAATTTTTGGGTAATGAACTTCTAAGTCAACTTTGTTCTAGGTAACAGCATAATCTTTGTGAGGGATGGCTGCTGTGTAGTCATTTCGGCTAAAATAGCATATGGTTTCTGTAGCACAGACCGTCTTTATGACTGCGTCACTAAACCTTGAAGCTTTCTTAAGATGGTCTTGTGGCCAACTTGGCCATCTGGTTTATGGAGATGAAGCTGGCTTAGAGGTCCGGGTACCCAGCTTCTGTATTTGCCGTGGTGTAGATCAGGGCAAATGCAGGTGAAGGGAGTCCACGCGCTTCTGATTTTGGGCAATGTGAAGTTTACTCATTTCTCATGGGGTAGCCTACTCCTCTCCTATCTGTAACATCTGTGTTTCTAGTTAACTGCATGTTTGAAGACTTACTTGTATCACAGCCAGGGCAGGTCATGCTGGAATGAGTTTCTCACAGGAGCAATACTAATTTATTTATTTTTTTCTTCACATTAATTGCTGTTTCTCACTAGTGCTCTGAAATTTGCAGTACAACTTGTGTCAGTAAGGGTCTGGAAATAACACCAAATATTTATGTGTTTAGAGAAGATACTTACTGGCAGAGTAATCCTTTAGCTAAGGTAAAATCTATTCCAATTTTTCAAATAAGTTACAGAAAATAAATAAATATTGTTACAGGCATGCATAGTGCTGATTTTCCAGTATTTTATATCATGACTGTATTAAAGTTTCCCCATTAGAATGCCAAAATAACTTATAAATTATAAGTTAAATGCTTGCCTGAATTACTTTGAAAAATTGTTTCCGTGTTAATATGTGAAACTGAGTTGAGTTTTATGTTGCTAAAGGAAAGCAATCAAATTTGCTCTTTGTGGAGACTTTTTATCCATATAAACAAGGGGGAATTTTTTCCAAGTGCAAGGTTAATTTTTCTAGCTATGACTTACATGTCAAGTATCAAAAAAACCCCAGTATTTCTGGCCATTTTCATGAAAAAGGCAAACAGGCAGTCCATTCTTTCTTTTTTTCTTTGAGAGGAGAACATGGCAACTGTTGAACTTGAGGATACTTCTGGGCTCTGATCCTTCAGACAGTGAATTCAAAGGGTATTATGACTCATGTGACACTATTCCTGAGCACAAAATTACTCACATATGAAAGTAATGGAATGTGTTTGAAGTTTTGGGCCAGTATTTTGGTCACTCAGCAGGTGGTTAACTTGTAACCTGGAAAAACTTTGTTGGTGGTGGATGTTATAAGGAGAATAATTATAAAAGATAGTAGAAAGGCATGCACATCTGATGAATTGGCTAGTAATTTACCAGTCCTGTGCATAATTAAATAGTGCAAGATAATTTAAGGCAAGAAGTAACACAAGTTCCTTATTCTGCGGTGTGAGCGGCCCCATGAACTTACTGGGACCATTTGCAGGGCTTAAGTCCTACTTAAATGAATAAGAACCTGGCACCATATGCATGTTTTATGTCTCTTTTGTAAATCTCACCACTGCAAGGGAGTTATGAGGTGATTTCTTCTCGTTTTGGGTGAACAAGCCTTGTTGGGGATGAAATCATTCACATCAATTTCAGCTGGAAGCATGAGCAAGTCCATCATTTCGCAATGTGCATGGATCTTTCTGGCCTGAATTCTCCACTATGCTCCAGCAGCAGGAGGTGCTGATGGTGGCACCTTCCTCATGTGCTTTCTGGCCTTCCTTCTCACCTTCTAATAAAATCAGAGGAGCAGAAGCAACCTGATTTTACACCACTGGTGTCAGGTCTGCGGCAAAACACTCACTAGTGCAGAGTCACATGTAAAAGAGTACTGATGTAACACATCCCATCGAGCATATGATTCTCTTCTCTGGTCCATGCGCCAGCTGTTTCATTTTGGTTCTTGCCTAAGGCACGTGGTGAATGAACTCATATTTTAGAAACAATTTAAGTAGAAGCAGATTTGCACATAAATCTTCTCTTGAAATATTTGCTTTAATATCAGCCCAATTTCTGCTGAGTGATGAATATTAGAGTTCTACTAAATGTACATGCAAACAGCTTGAGTACAAGCATAGACATTCCCACAACTCCGTTTCAAGCTGTGGGGAAGTATCTCCAAAGCAGCCACACTCATTTGTTATTCTAAGATTTCATTCCATAACACACCTTTTAGGAATTTGGATTCTAGGAGTTTGGCTCTGTGTCTCTTTCCGTCCTGCGAGCTTTTCTGCCAAAGCATTTTTGAAGAAAGAAGTCTGGGGAAAAAAACAGCAGTCTGACAGCAGTGTAAGTTGTAGCTTGAGTAGTGACCAATTAAGCACATAAAAATATAGCCTTTAAAATTAGGTGCTCATCTTCTGACTTCCCTATGTCTTCTCATGGTAGAGATGACCAGGAGTCCATCCAACGTAATGTCAGCAAGCAAGGTGTGCTTACACCCCATGCAGCCCTTGGGGGGTTATATTGATGCTGAGCTGGTGCTGTTCCAGTTGGTGTTCAGCAAAGCATTTAAGCACAATAGCCTGCTGAGTTCAGAGGACTCATGCGAGACCTTTAAAGAGAAGGGCAAGCAGAAATAGTTTGTTGGGTCTGGCCCTACATGGGTGGAGAGGGAAGGTGTTGCCAAACAGATTTAAAGCTGCTGAACTCACAAGGCCACAGTGGTCTTATTTAAAATAGTATAAGATCTAGCACAAATTTAGAAAAAGACTCCTTGAGCCAGCCATTAGAGCTTCTCACCCCTGGCAAAGACAGCTGTGTTTGATTGATAGGTGCACCCCCTTCCATTCACACCATGCGTGCATGCTGAGGGTGTGAGATTTCCCCAGTTATTCTTGCTCTCAGGTTGAAGCAGATGTGCTGTCTTGTTTCCTTCAAAGAGAAAAATGTCCATTTATTTGGTCTCAAAAAATTCAGTTGCTGAGACAACAGGTCCTCTAATTCTTTTTGCAATTTATCATCTGTTTGTTCCTCTGGCTGCATGGACCATGGCCCACAGAGGGAAAGTGATGACAAGGCCAGCTGGCAGTAAGCGCTGTTTGCAGTTTAACCCAGGTGGCCACAGTGCTTAATGGACAACTCAGCTCGCAAAATGCATTGCTGGTGGTGAGGGCTTCTCATTTCATTTTTGCCTGCCCAGGCAGTTTTCAAATTCAGCTAATTGTCTGGTTAATGCAGTGTCTTCTGCTATATCATAAGACCTTTTGCCAAAAAGCAACTTAACATGAAGAAGAGGAAATGTGGGGTGCCTCCAGAAATCCAAAGCTGTTGGCTTCTTACATGAAAACTGTGACAAGCAGAGATTAGCTGAAGTTGGATACAGATCCCTCCCTGCTGAACAGCAGATTAGGCCATGAATCTAAGGAATCATGCAGGGAAACATCCTTCTCAACGGGGGACGCATGTCTCAGAGATGCTTGATTCAGTCTTCACACAGATGTACAAGCCTTCTTTTCCAGGCTACTACCAGATGTATTCTGATAGCTAAAGGAAATGTGAGCCCTGAGTCCATACTTGGTGGAATTTTTTCCCTGGTTCACTTCTCCCCCTCTGAAAAATCCAGAAGCTAGGGTTTTGAAAGTAGAAGGCAAAATAGAAGGGAAGGTAAAGTTAATTGATCTGCTTCTCTTCAGATTTTCCTCTACTACAAAAAAATTACAAACAGAAAAGTAGTTCTTTGACAGAGATTAAATCCTGCTCTTTGGTCTCCTCAAGCCCGAATAAGAGTTTGTTTTGATAAACTGATTGATGAAACAAATTCTACAGTCAGTACTTCTGGTCCTTATCTTGCAACTGCTCCCATGCAGGCTGCTCTGAGGACTCTCAGGGACTCCTGTTGTGAGGACTCCTCCCTTCCAGATGTCATCAGAAGGGGACCATTGCTCCTTTTTAAAATAGAAGCAGCTTTGAGATGACCTAATATTTTTTTGCCTTGAATTATGATAACCAGCATTGCCTCATTAAGAGAAAAATAATATTTAAAAAAAATTTCACTCCGGACAGTCTCAGTATGTCCAAACCAGTTCTAATTTGCAAATATTCCAACAGGTTTATAAACCTGAAAATCATGTTGAGTAACTGGAGATGGAAGATGCACTGTCTGAAACAGGGTCTTCTAAGTATTTCATCCTTAAAAATGGTCATAATCCTCTTCCAAAGAGCTTTCTGAAATGGGCAAGCATATATGAAAAGATAGAATGAGCAGAGGAAGCATTTGGACAGTAAATATAGATTATTCAATAAAAGATAGGATAGAATCAGTCCAAAGAATAAAATTAGGTGGGGTTTTTTTTTCTCACTAGACCCTCCCTCTTTCACCAGAAAACCAGTACAAAACTTTGTGCTATATCTTCCTACACAGAGACTAACTTCATTCATAGACAGCTGAATCCTCAGAAGAAAATATAAAGCAGTGGTGTCTAGACCACTGACATGAGTCATGAATGCATAGCTTATAACCAGTTCTACACTGTCTTCCTGGGTCTGCAGATGACCTGAAGCTGTACCTCAAAAAGACACTTGTGTGTATGTTTCATTTAGGATTATTTTATTACCAATTATTTTAGATGGTGGGAGAAGTTTACTGAGAGGCGAGGCTATGAGGAAAGTAAAGGAAGGAGCAGATAGATAATAAGGCAGAAAAGCCTGAAGTGAAACAAAAAGGAAGGTGGGAAGGTGAAAGAGGGCAGAAAGATCTTAGGAGCAGTCATGAAAGTATACTGAGAGTGGCGGGAAGGGAAGGGAAGGGAAGGGAAGGGAAGGGAAGGGAAGGGAAGGGAAGGGAAGGGAAGGGAAGGGAAGGGA
>JBCJKH010037574.1:0-11537 GCA_039877255.1 Loriculus beryllinus | reverse complement strand
CCGTTTTAAAGCTCGCATGGTACTGCATGTGTCCAGCATTAGATTTCTCCCCTAGCTCTTTCTCTGTGGGAACAGAGATCAAATGTTGGTGCTGAAGACTGCTGCTCAGCCGAGAAAGCCATGTCTGTGGCATTGCCTCAATACAGATTAATTAGTTTTTAGGTACAGTGTGTGTAACAGGACAATGATCTGTTTTACTCAGTATGGGAAGCCCCAGGATTATTCTTAGGGATGCTGTCTGTGAGTGTCCTCTTTCCTAGCTGAAGAAAACCAAGCCTACTTTCAAGAATTACTTGATTTGATTTTTGGATGGACTGTATGAAAATAACTTTTGGTGTACAGTGCTTACAAAAGAATTTTTTATCCACAAAAGTATAACAGTATAAGGAATGGAAATTAAATTATCTTTGAAAAAATTATTGTATATTTAGTTACCTAACTGAAAAGTTAGTTAACCAGACACTGTACAAGCACAAAAATGCCGATCCTTGCATAGAGGAATTGCTTGTTGCCATTCTTTAAGAATAAATATATTTTACCAAAATGTTTTATATGAAGTTACAGTGTGGCCATAGTAATTGTTTTTAAAAAAATTAAAATAAAGAAAGGAATGCTGCAATGTTTAATTAAAAATGGTAAAAGGAACTTAATATTCTGTTTTAGATTTTGACAGAGCAAGTATGCACTCAAGTTGTTCATAAACCACATCCAGAGCCAGATTCTACAGTGAAAATTCAGAATCCAAGTAAGGACGATATATTATGTTTGTATGATAAATGTGTTGCCTAGAGGTTGAAGGAATATGAAGAATAATTCATTAGTGTATCTCAGATACATACAGTTTTCAGTTACTACTTACATTAGTTGCTGTCAGCAACTTTTTAGTGTTGTTACAATGTGTTATGTAACTAATTTGTTCTTTCAAAGTGATTCTTAAGGTGGTGGCAACGCTGTTAAAAAACTCCACGCCAAGTGCAGAGCTGATGGAAGTTCGACGCTTGTTCTTATCTGATATGATAAAACTCTTTAGTAATAGCCGTGAAAACAGAAGGTATGTCACTGCAAACAGTGTTTTCTTATCCTCGATTTGTGGGTGATAGCAATCTGTTATACTCTTGTGTAAAGTGTTATACTGTATATTAAATGGAATACATAAAAAGTAAATGGAATAGGTTTATGGTAACTTTTCTCAGTCCAGCAATTAATATTGGGTTCTTCTGTTTAGAATATGCTTTAAATTTTTATTCATCCTGAAGTATTTTTAAGTTTCTTCCTACCGTTAGATTGATGTTTAGATGTTCCTGCCATTTTAACCATCATAATTTTAAAATAAAGAAGCTTTTTGTGGATATATTTTGACCTAATTATTTCACTTTAGATGTTTACTTCAGTGTTCAGTGTGGCAGGACTGGATGTTTTCTCTGGGATACATTAACCCTAAGAATTCTGAAGAGCAGAAGATCACAGAGATGGTTTACAACATTTTCCGTATTCTCTTGTATCATGCGATAAAATATGAATGGGGAGGCTGGAGAGTGTGGGTGGATACTCTTTCTATAGCTCATTCCAAGGTAAGAAATGGCGCGTAGATGTTGCTTTTAATTGTGGCAGCCCCGGCAAAGGGACTAGCAATGTCGTAAGAGCTGTAAAGTGATTTAGTGCCATCTGGTGGCTATCTCTATACATATCAAGATGGCATTTTTTGTCATCGTAGGTCCTTTGCTGTGAAACAAGTTTGTAGTCTGTATATAATGTATGTTAAGAGTCTTGTTAGGTTTTGCCCAAGTTCATGTAGCATCTACTCATCCACATAATCTGTTCTTGTCTTTTTAAGGTCACATATGAAGCTCACAAAGAGTATCTAGCAAAAATGTATGAAGAGTATCAAAGGCAAGAGGAAGAAAACATAAAAAAGGGGAAGAAGGGGAATGTGAGCACCATCTCAGGTCTTTCCTCTCAGACAACGGGAGCAAAAGGTGGAATGGAAATTCGAGAGATAGAAGACCTTTCACAAAGTCAAAGTCCAGAAAGTGAAACTGATTACCCTGTCAGTACAGATACAAGGGACCTGCTCATGGCTACAAAGGTGTCTGATGATGTGCTTGGAAGTGCTGAGAGACCAGGAGGAGGAGTTCATGTGGAAGTTCATGACCTTTTAGTTGATATAAAAGCTGAAAAGGTAGAAGCTACTGAAGTAAAACTTGATGATATGGATTTATCACCAGAGACACTAGTAACTGGAGAAAATGGTGCACTTGTAGAAGTTGAATCTCTTCTAGACAATGTATATAGCGCTGCTGTTGAGAAGCTCCAAAACAATGTTCATGGAAGTGTGGGTATCATTAAGAAGAATGAGGAAAAAGATAATGGTCCATTAATAACTTTGGCTGATGAGAAAGATGAACCTTCTACTAACAGTACCTCATTTCTCTTTGATAAAATACCTAGTCAAGAGGAAAAACTTCTACCTGAGCTTTCAAGTAATCACATTTCTATTCCAAATGTACAAGAGACACAGATGCATCTTGGTGTAAATGACGATTTGGGATTGCTTGCACATATGACGGGCAGTGTAGATATAACATGTTCTTCAAGTATAATAGAGGACAAGGAGTTTAAGATTCACACAACTTCAGATGGAATGAGTAGCATTTCTGAGAGGGAGCTGGCTTCATCATCTAAAGGATTAGAATATGCTGAAATGACTGCCACAACTCTTGAGACAGAATCTTCTGGTAGCAAAACTGTACCTAGTGTTGATGCAGGAAGTATAATATCAGATACAGAAAGATCTGATGATGGCAAGGAAGCAGGAAAGGAGATACGGAAGATCCAGACAACTACCACAACCCAGGTAAGTTTCAAGGGCTGTACCCATTTATGTGTCTGATACAGTCACTGTTTGTTGCTGCTGGATAAATTGAAAGGTGATTGAAGTATATGCCTTGAATTATATGAAAGGTGTCCATCCTCCGAGCTTATTTGTTTTGAAAATGCTATAATGTGTAAGAATTGTCAAGTCTTTCATGTCTATATAGGAAATACATATTGCACCTGTGGATTCTTTAGTTTAAAAAAAAAAACTCAGCTAAGAGAGTCTTTCACCCTTAGTTCTTCTGCACAGATTACCTGATAGTCCTAGAATTCTGCTTCAGACTTTCTTGTTACTATGTCTTAAAATTAGAAGTATCTATATTTTACTGAGAAATATACATTGAAGTGTTTTTTTTTTACTCTTGCTTTACCTTTCTCAGAGTGTAGTCTTGTAGCACGTTAGTAAACCGTCTTTCTTCTTCTGTAGGAATGCTGGCATAAATAATCTCCGTATTTGATTCTAACACAAGAAAAGCCATAGTTTAGGGATTATGAAAGAAAAACAGTGACTTGATTTCCAGACAAGAGATGATTAATATAAGAAATATCTCTTCCTTTTCGGAGATCCTTTCTTGTCTGGTTCTCCCTCTGAAAAAAATCTGAGAAATTAGAGATTTTGTGAGAGCCATAGCATTATGAAAGTAGGAAGGCTAAGGCAGAGGACTAGTCTTTGAAAGAATTTTTTCTCTGTATGCACAGCACAGGTACAGGATCGCTTTGAACTTTTAAAGCACAGGATTAATTTCCTCACTGGAATTATTCAGACACCATAGCACATAATAAAGAACTGTTTCAGGGGTATTATCAGGTAAATTAATTGACTACCTTCAGGATTTTGCTAGCTGACTGTATGTCCAGTATGTACCCCAGAATTTATCTTCTAGGATTTTGAAGTCAAGCAGACTTCCTTAAGCTATGGAAGAAGAGCCAAACAAAAATTGCAAAAATTGCTCTGCCCAGTACTGTGTAGTGTGTACCAAATTGTCTGAAGAATTTCAGAGATACACTCAAATGCAGTAAAAGTACATGTCATCTGACGAAAGAACACAATTCCGCCTGCTTTATTATTCAGGGATATAATACTTTTAGAAAATCTTCAGTGAACAGACAATTTATTTAAACAGTGGTTTCTAAAGCAGATGCTCTCCTTTTTTTTTTTTTTTTTAAAAAAAAAGAACAATTAAAAGCCTGGTTACTCAGACCAGTGAGTTCTGACATACAGAAAGAACATTCTTCTAAGTCTCTCTTCTATGGCAATAACCTCATTTTGAAGAGAAAAGGAGATTAAGTTCTTGCATTTGCTAGACAGGTATAAGAAAAGTTTGGTGTTCTCTTATAAGTATTCTGTCAAAACTATGAGAATCCTTCTAACATCAGTGACGAACCATCAAGCATTATGTAGGGTTCTTTATAATTTAAAGTATTATGTGTAATAAAGATCAAGCTTTCAATAGGAATAGTGTATCTATTACTTTCAGTTCCCAAACACCTTTTTTTACATCTTAAAATTAGGACTGTTAACCATGGAAATAGATAAATGAAATTAGTGAGGGATGGCAAGAAAAAAGTGGAGTCAGTTTTTATTTTGAAATGTGGAATTTTGTTTAAAAAATAGAAGACAATTGAAATGCTAGTGTTCATTTGCTATGTAGGTGTATGCACCCATAAACAGTGAATTTGTAAGATAAATCTTGAGTGGAAAATATAATCTGTCTTTGTACCTTGCTGGTGTAGAAAATTCTGTCAGTGTGACTTTGAGGCTTTTCTGTTCATTAACCTCTTTTCTTGATGAATTTTACCCATAACACTTGAATTATAAAAATTAGGAAAGAAAAAGATGAAAATATGTATTAAATAAAACATTATTGTTTTCATGAATGAAGAGTAATGTTAACATGTTTACAGTGGAGCCACAGGTTGGATTTTGATTGCAGCATGTGTGGGAACTCCCACAATAGATTTGTCATGAGATCGAGAAACCACTGAAAACACTGAAAATTGCTTAAAGACCAGCCACCCAAGTGTACATACTTGGGTTTCATGATGGTTTATGCAATGCACATCAAAGCCCATTTTTGCAAATACAGTATTCTTGACTAAATTAAAGGTCTTCTGTTATGGTACCATTACTGCTGCAGACTTGACACCTACCTGTAGTTGTACTCAAAAAAAAGCCATTGGCATGTGAATGGAGTTGCTAACCTCAAATTTTCTAATACCTGATCTACAATCAGCTCCCCACCTTATCAGTAAGAAGTAAGCTGTCTTTTGTCAAAAAGGACTGAAAGGAAACATCAAATTGCACAGCAGAGATAGGAACTCCTGCTTACTTCTAAGAAGAATTAATACCTTTATCATTAGTAGACCACATATTTAAGACTATAAAATTAACTCTTTCTTATGGTTCCAACTAGGAAAGACTGAAAATAAAATTGAAAGCACCATGCAGAATATTCATGCAAGTATGAAAAAGGAAAAAAGAATAATTTAAAGATAATTTTAAAGAAAAACATAGAAAATTAAAGCAAAAGTGCCAGTTTTGATCCCAGTAGGTCAGATCAAATGAAGGAAACCTGCCCTGCTCTCAGAATGCTGGCTAAAGAAGATCAAAATCAGACTAAAGATCTAAGAAGCTTTCCAGCTCCACTCCAAAGCCGTGTCCACTTTTACATTGCCAGTACGAATGTTTTGTAAATGCCTCTTTGCTTTTAAATGTCCAGATTTTAAACAGTATGCTGAAATCAGAAAATGGATATGTGAGCTATGGTTTTTTTTCACCAGTATTAAACTAATCTGATGTAATTTAAAATACTTTCAAGGATCAGACATTATATTTCTTCATTTCAGAGATGTTGCACATTATAGGTGATTTTGTTATGAATATTTGCTTTAAGTTCAGTCAAAACGTTTGTTCTTTACTGCTTTCTCCTTCATGTTATTCTTCATCATAGCAATGTGTGTACACATAATATGTGTATCTTCTACTTTTGTCTTTTATCACCAACTGGAAACAGTCAAGACTATGTGAGTATTGAAGAGGAATGAAATTCACATCTACCATCAGTTGGGAGAATCTTAAGATTGTCCTGAGAATCCATAAGACTGTTAACCACTAGCAATGTGTAACAAAGTTGGCAAAATGAGATTTGGGAGGCTAAATTTGATTCCGTAACGATCCTGCTAAAAAGACCATATTAAGAAGATTGGTTTGGAAAATGAGGAGCTTTCGAGAAGTACATGCATTCCTTGAAGCCATCAGCGTGTAGTTTTGAGTCAGATATTTAAAGAAAATTATGTTATTAACACAAAAGAATAGTTATTTCCTGAAAACAAAGTCTTGCAACTGCTGACCTTGTACATGCTGCATTTGGTCTTTTTTGTAATACTTCCAGTGAAAAATCTGAGTGTAAAACATTGATGAATAGCTGAAAAGAAGGCCAGCCATAGCCCCTCAGTGCTGGTTGGCTTTAATTGGAACAGCTCTTTTACTGAAGGGTACTTACTTCTTTGGAATATCAATATCGCCTTTAGTTTGTGCTTAATTCCAGTTCTAGCCCATCCTTTGTCAAATTCTATGATCCATTCAAGAATACATTGCAAAAAGTTAACGTGTTTTTTAACCTTCTTGTTGATGTAGGCAGTACAGGGTCGATCTGTTACCCAGCAAGACCGGGATTTACGTGTTGACTTGGGATTTCGAGGAATGCCGATGACGGAAGAGCAGCGACGACAGTTTAGTCCAGGTCCACGCACAACTATGTTTCGTATTCCAGAATTTAAATGGTCTCCTATGCACCAGCGGCTCTTGACAGACTTGCTTTTTGCACTAGAAACAGATGTACATGTTTGGAGAAGGTAGATGGTTGTTTCTTCTTTAACTCTTTTGTGTTTCCATTAACAAGGAAAAATAAGATGTGTTGTAGAGAGGGTGTTATTGCGATAGTGGGAAGGGAAGAGTTGGTTAAGTGAAACACTCTTGTGTATCTTGTATTTTCTCTTTTCACCCCTTTTCAGCCTGTAACTGCTCTATTTCACAGGTAACAATTTCTGTTTTCTTGAAGGATTGTATAAGTCATACATACCTATCTAAAATGAACTACTTTCAGCTTGTTTAGCATTAGAATCTGCTACTTCTACAGTCTTTTTGTACACTTCAGCAGAGATACTCAATAACTTACTATTATCAGAACCCTTAGGTATAATAGATACTATCTAATCTGATTTCCAGGAAAGAATAGTTCATTTTCAGAAAACTTGAGCATAATTCTATCCAAGGACCAATTTATATTGCATTTAATTTCCAGTTTGGTGAACTGTCCTGTGATAGTAGCTAAGAAATAGAGAGTTTTGATAATTTTGTTTTGGCCAAATATGTGGGAGGGGGTTGTGTTCAGGTAATGCTTGAAGATTAAAATTCAGTTTTTCTGTTTTCAGTTAAAGCCTTTAATTTTTGTTTACTGGCTGACAATGATGTTGTTCTGGGAAAAGAATGCACTTGCAGACTGTTACTTAATATACAGTGGTTTATATTTTGGGGGAGTAACTGGTTCATGAGACAATTTCTCACCAATTAGGAGTTGCTGAGATTTCATCTAATCTTGTTGGCTGTGCCTTGCAAAGGAATCGATAATGCTAAATTTAATATTAGTTAATGAAGTTAATAATAGACCAAGGTATCGCCACATTATCAAGTTTCTCCTGTAAAACACTATGAGGTGTTCTCATTAGGAGTTACCAAGGGTACTTCAAATGACACTCTGAACTGTTAATTCTAATTAATAATTTTCACACTGAAAAAACACCACCACTGCTTTCAGCAGAACTACCTGTAAGGTGAAGTACTGGTTGATGGGAATAAAAGATTATGAGCTGTTGTTCTCAACTGGGTGTCTGGAACAAATCCTGGTGTGAAAATAGATTGCAGTCAATTTGTTCATTAAGCTGGTCCTGTTCATATTTTTAGACCATTTATATGCAAAGTTTTCTAGACCATATTTTTTCTTGATCTCAAAGAAACATTTGGGTCTGGTTTCAGAAAATAAATTTATCTGAACTTTTATTTTAACTCTTTTTAATTTGTCCTTTCTTCTGTTCTTGCAGTCATTCCACAAAGTCTGTGATGGACTTTGTCAATAGCAATGAAAATATTATTTTTGTACACAACACAATACACCTCATTTCCCAGATGGTAGACAATATTATTATTGCTTGTGGAGGAATTTTGCCATTGCTGTCAGCAGCCACATCCCCAACTGTAAGTACAATATTTCCACCTAGTGGTCATATTAGAAATTGTTGTCAATAATACAAACCATAATTTGCAGTTGACTTTTCTTATTTAGGAACTCGTGTCCCCTCTCTGCTAATTCCTTCAAAAAATTAAATTTGTCATTGAAAATGTTAAGCTTTGATATATATTTTGCATTTGCGATATTATAATTTTGTTAGAGAAGTAGTACTAAGAATAACATTTCATAGGAATTTAATATTTTGTTTGAAAGAGAACATTAAGATCGTGGTCATGAATCATGAGTACTCTAACAAAATCACATGCTTTATGATGGCTAGTCATTGATATTGATATTAATAAATCTGTTTTGCATGGCCACCATTTGTTTGCACGCCAAATGTTACTAGAAGTCATCCGCTCACTACTCTTTTTACTTCTTCCTTCAGTAGATACTGAACATTTTTTCATGGGTTTGGTTTGGGTTTTTTTTTAAATCTTGTATTGAAATAGACTCCAATGTTCTTAGTAAGTTGTAAGTTCTTAGGTGAGCATAGCTCAGATAGGCAGAGTAGCCAAATAGAGTGCTTCATGAAAAAGGGAGAAATGCTTTGTAAATATGGCATTATTGTCAATAGTAATTACACTGTTTGAATGTGACATCTTGTCTGGGCATATAATATCTCTTTCACACTGAATGTTTTATCTTGAGCATCCCATAAGCATTTGCAGCTAATATTGGTCTTTGAAAGGGGAGAAAATGAGGCCCAGAAAGGACAGAGAGGCTCCTCTGAAGTAATGTGGCTAGTAGGCACTGGAAGCTCCAAATGTAGCTTGGTAGTAGAAGCTCAATTCTTTGTTCTAGCTATTCAGCAACTAAGATTACTTTGCCTCTGCTATTACTTCTAGTTATCTAATAATAAAAAAAAAGGTTGCATGATATTATTTGAAAGGTACGAATGTATGGACTAGCAGTTGGCTAAACTTGATATGACTTTCAGTCAGGCAATTAATGGTAAAATAATGTGTCTTTACTATTTTCACTCTGTTAAGTGGGAAAATATTTGCTGTCAGCATGAGTGCAAGATTCATGAGAAAGACTTTAGTTGTCTCTAGTCACAAGAATGATGTCAAGGTTGCTGAATAAAAGATTTTGCAAGTGCTTCACTGTGAATTTTGACAAGTATGAGAGAGTGCACACTGTTTCCCTCTATTTTGTTCTGGGTATTAAATATATATGTGTGTATGTACAGATTGATAGCTGATACAGCTTTCTAAATTACACATCTACTTGTTAAAGTGTTGTGTGTTAATACTGCATTTTAACAACAGCAATGATTTTCATGCATTGATACAGAAGACTACATTTTCAAATTCTTATATTATGCATGCATTTCTCCACTACATGGGGACTGTGTGTATTACTTAAATGCTTGATTTTGTCATCTGTTTAGGATAATAAAATAAAAATAGATTGTGAAATAAACTAATTCACTAAAAGATCAGTAGCTGGCTTCAAACTGAATTAATCCTACTTTGTGAAATTAAAAAAAAAAATAAATTAAAAAAATATTAATAATAATAAAAAGGCTTATTTCTGCCCCAAATGTACAGATAAGATGAAGTAGTTGATAAAAGTCACAGATTCCCTTCATCTGGAAATAGCTGTTACCATTTAGGTGGTGATTTCACAATCATTTCCACCTAGCAGAGAGCTTCTTCCCTCCCTTTCAGCTCCATTCCTGTTTCTGTCGTTGCCCACCCGTAAACAGTAGCAGGAAAGTGAGTTTATTAGTTGTTGCAGATATAAAGAGCTGAGCACGTCGTTCCTCTTACAGAAGGTGCTGTATGAAGGGATCAGATGCTCTCTTGGGCATCAGACCACTTCTGAATATCCATCATATGATGAATGAAGTTTTGTACTTATTCTCAGACTTCTAATACTTTTGCATCCTTGAACTGCTATGGAGACAGTAGATGGACTGCTGTTAGGAATATATGTCTTCTCAATCTTGAAAGGGCAAAGTAGTCCAGGGCTTACAATCACTTACAAAAGACTGTCTCACTCTCCTTCTCAGAGCTACTAATTGGAAAAAAGGTCTGAAACTGGGAGATTTATAAATCATAAAACCATGGCAGGCCTTCTAGTGGCACTTTTCTGTCAGAGTAACTCTCAAGAGAGGAAAGATCTAATATGCTTTCTCCCTTACCAGTTCAAAGAATCACAGAATCATAGGATGTTTGAAGATGGAAAGGGATTTCTGGAGGTCATCTGGTCCACCTTCACTGCTCAGAAAGGGCCACGTACAACCAGTTGCCCAGTACTGTGTTCCTATGGCTTTTGAGTATCTCCAAAGACAGACTCCACCACCTCCCTGTGCAATTTGTGCCAGTTCTTGGTCACCCTCACAGTGAAAAAGTGTTTCTCGTTCTTCAGATAGAACCTGCTGTGTTGTAATTAATTACATTCATGAATTGTTTCTTTCCACAAATCCAACTTTTGTATTGCAACTCATGAATCCCTTTCAATGCCAACCATGCTGTGAGTCTGTATGATTTTGTGATTCTGTAATCCAAAGTGGGCACTGGTAGAAGTCCAGTCAAGGAGTACTGTGCTATGCCTATAAAAGCAAGCTGTTCACAATTTGCATAATCTGCCTTGCTGGGTCAACCCAAGGGCCCGTCTGGTTTAGCCTCCAACATTCTGCCTCCAACAGTGACTATTTGCAGCTTACATCAACATACAGAACTCTGAGCAAGCATATTGATTGCTCTAATGATACTTCATTTCAGCATTTAGAATTTTAAGAACTAGAAAGGGTGTCCAAGATGGCAAGTCCTTATAGACTTCATCTAATCTTTTTTGAAGTTACTTATGCTTTTGGCATCCATAATACCATGTGTCATTGAGTCTGACAAAGTAATTCCATAACCTTTGAAGCACTTCTTTGTTTTTTTACACCTGCTTAAATATATAAAGTTACTATGTGCCTTACTGTTTATGCTATAAAAGGAGTGGTTAATTTTGGCTTCATTCATCTCCATATCAGTTATGATTGTAAGCTTGAGTCATATCTCCTGATGTGCCTGTATTAATCTGTAGAGTCTTAATCTTGTTTAGTCTCAGTCTTTGGAAGCTTCTGATCTTCCATTATCTCTATTCTGTGGAGCTTTTCTGCAGTGTTGAAATCTTCACATTTTATAGGTCCTGTAGGATACATACGTTTAGTTTATCAGCAAGTATGAACTCATTTTACTTAATTTTTTCTTTTTTTCACGTTTATGAAAGGTGACTCTAAAATCATGGAATCATAGAATGGTTAGAGTTTGAAAGGACCTGAAGATCATCTAGTTCCAAACCCCCTGTCATAGGCAGGGACACCCCACACTAGAACAGGCTGCTCAAAGCCTCATCCAACCTGACCTTGAACACTGT
>JBCJKH010037570.1:0-14331 GCA_039877255.1 Loriculus beryllinus | reverse complement strand
AGTTACTCTGTGTAAATTGTTTTGTGCATGTTAAAGACATAACCTACATCCCAGCATGACTCATCATGTAGAACTATCTAAGCATTAGGGAGATTCTAAACAAACATAGAAACAATTAAAGATTAGCCTTGACTGCTCTTGGTATGGAGAACCTTTTATTTAATGCCTCAAAAATTTGCTTTGATTCTTGATTCATTTTTAAGAGCAGATAATGCAGTAGAGCAGCAGTGGCACTACAAAACTTATTAAAAAACCCTGGTCCTTAGGGACTGATTTCATGGAAATGACTGAAAAATGCTCTTCAAATGTTCCACGGACTACACAGTATTGTACTACTGCTTCAGTACTGTTACAATATAAATAGATTTTAAAATTCATCTTATTTTCTGTCTCAGGAAGAAAATTATAATCCCATTTACCTTTTAGCAACAAGAAAAATGCAAGGAAGGTTCAATAACACTGTGTGTTTGGTCCCAACAAGAATTAATGTAGTTGCCTTATTGTAATATTGACAGAAATAATTATCACAGTTGTCACTTTTAATGGGAACGATATCCAAGTCTTTGATCTGTGATGTGGCACAGAAAATAACGTTTCTGGAAAAATTAATAAAGCATATTATGACACTGCATATAGTACTGCACAAATCAATGATTTTCAGAATCATTTTGGTATTCTGCTTAAATAGTTGTGCTTCATGTTTTGATGATCCACTTTTGCCCATAGTTTCCTCATGTGTATTGTTACCTGAAAGAGTTAAATTTTATTTGCTTTGTTGCTTGCATTTGTCTCTACTAACCTGGCTTTCACAAGCACTAAAAATTTATGCTATTTCTGGATGAAGCACTCCTTTCTGCACATCTGCTAACCTGTATCTGCATCCACAGTGATACATGAAGACAACAAACCTGTTCTCGAGCGCAGAGAGCAGAGCTCCATGGTATACTTGAGGGAAGTACTTCACCTTATATTACATAAGGTTTAGACAAATCTGCTTTTTAAAACATAGTTCACATTCCCAGGAATGTGAAGCAAGCAGATACTGGTGTGGTTTATTTGCATAAAGCACCTTGAGTACCCAGAGGATGAGCCAGGAATTTCTTCTGAGGTATTCTGATTTTTTTTTATATATATATATACATATATCCATATGTATATCTGTCTCTATATATCTCCTTTCTCATAAACTTTATTTTATCCGCTGTCTAGCATAACATTTTCTCATCAGAGTATATTCTGCAAACACTGGGGAAAAATTGTGCAGTGTCAAGGGAGAAACGAGTTTCTTGAAGATGGTCAGATCCTTTTAGCTTCCATTCTTGTAAAGCAGCACAGTAACAAAATCAGTTCTATAGACCAGATTACTTCCCAAGACCCATGTACAGATAGCAGTTTTAGACTGAAGCTTTGTTTCAGAAGAAAATGTTTATAGCAGCACCTAGTAAGTCACCCCTACTCCATTGATCCCCCTGGAACCTTACACAGGCTGCCTCTATGGAGCATAGGATTGTTTGTTTTCCAGATAAAGATGTGTTGGAATGTTGAGAAAGTGCAGCATAAAGTGTGATCTTGGAACACATTTTCTGTAGATTTTTAAGCAGCCTTGTCTCTTCAGCCACTTGACTCCTGTTTATCAAAGCTTTGAGGAGTATGAGTTGCACTGAAATCCATGAGGAACAGCTTGGGAGATATCAGCCTTTTCCCATGGACCACCTGGCAATGAAGTGAAGGCTTTTTAAAGCAACTACTTCAAAAATTTTGTTTCTTACGGCTATTCTTTTAAAATTATTGTGGTGAGATGATGAAAATGTCTGGAAAGTTTTATCTATATGCACTGTCAGTTCTGTGATGAGACGGTAAATCCAGTCTCGACAGATCAAAATTGTATCAAAATTAGATTTTGCCCTAAAAGCAACAAGCAGACTACTCAAGTAAGATATTGGGCTGTAACAGTCAAAGTACTGGTGTAATAGAGTAATGCCATATGGTCTGTGAAGTATTTTCAAAGCATTTTCTCAAATATTTTCCATGAAACCAAGCCTCTACTTCAAATCCCTGAATACCAGCATTTTTGTAAAACTTGTGGTATCACTGCTGCTTTGCTGCTCTCAAAATCTGTATGATGTATATCTTCATGACTGACAAATGCAAAAGAAAGATGCCAGAGGCATATTTCTTACTGCTGAAAGAAGAAATTTGTGCTTCCACATTTGAACTGTCAGATGTGAGCTGTTAACAGGGTAGGAAAGAATCAGGTACATCATGACTGTGTGTAGCCCACTCAGCTATGATACCTGAACAGATCATAGAATTATAGAATGGTTTGGGTTGGAAAGAACCTTCATATCATCTTGTTCCAACCCCCTTGCCATGGGCAGGGCTTTCTCACACAATACCATTTCACCCAAGACTCCATCCAAGCTGGCCTTGAACACTGTCGGAGATGGAGCATTCACCACTTTGGGCACCCTGTGCCAGTGCTGCACCACACTCACAGTAAAGAACTTCTTCCTTATGTCTAACCTGAACTTTCCCTGTTTCAGTTTGAATCCGCTACCCCTTGTCCCATTCACTACAATCCCTGATGAAGAGATTGAAGCACTTAACCACACACAGACTTCAAGCTATCAAGGAAAGCAACCATAAGTCACTTAGTAGATAACTGTATTGGTCATAAATCACAATATATGAACTTAACTGTTGAAGATATATAAGCCATTAAAAATCAGAAGATGTAATCAGTAAGAAGTAGTGAATTGCCACAAATGTATCAGAAACAATTAAAAAGTTGAGCTTAGAGAGAAACAAAAGTAGCTATAACAATAACAGGGCCAGAGACCTGCTTTTAAGACAAGATGCTCTTCAGTTAAGCATAATAACAAAAAACTTTAGCAACTGCGTTAGAGGAAAGTTTAGTCAATAGCATCCTCATTTGAAAGCCTCACTGTGCACTTTGCTAGTTATTTATTTTCTTACGAAACATAGGATAACAGCAGAGGCAGCAAATGTAGAGGAAGCAGTTGTCAAAACAGTTTGAGAGCTCCTGGCTCAGGAAACATCTCCTGGGAGCTACATTTTCTAGAAACCTCTTCTGGTGTCTTGTTGCTGTCAATGGAAGTTAACTGCTGGAAATGTTGTCTAGAGAAAAGCTTTTCTTACTATAAGGATGGTCAACATGAGCACAAGGGCCTAGGAAGATTCTGGGACGTCCGTCCTTAAGTCATTCAAAACTTGATTGGACATGGCCATAAGCAATCTCATCCTATCAGTTCTGCTTTGGGTGAGAGGTTGACCACTTGACCTCCAGACATTGATTCCAACCTAAACTATTTGAAGATATTCCAAACAGCTTACTAATTGCTTAACATGTAAAATATTTTGAGTAACCATCACTGTTCTGTCTGGAACCTTGAATTATTTGTGAGACCTTAAACAAAGGCAAAATTCTGCCTTACTATCTTTTCAAAGCATGTCTAATCTAAGAGTCAAAGTTGCTTTTGTTGATGTAGTGGCATTAAATATTTTTTTGAAAAAGATTTCTGCAATGGCTTGGAGAACATCAGTTTGGCTAGAATTCATCTGCTGCTGTTGAGTGTTAACAATGTCTTTATCTAACCAGAGATGTCCCCCTCTGTGTTTTACAATACCTGAGGTAGTTGTGTGTCTGATGTTATAGAGCTCAGTAACACACAAAACTGATACTGCCAGGGGTTACTTGAGTTGGGGTGAGTGAATTTTGTTGCTCCTTTTATTTCTATTGTTAGATGGAGACTTATTAAAGAATATAGAAATGTGCGTGGGTTTTTAACACTGCATTTTATTGATGTTTCATACAGTAGTCTGATAAATAAACAGAATTTATAGAATTATAAAGGTAGTAAGCAGTCTTTCCTCATTCTCACTTTTATTTGTGTTCTGTACATGCAGAACTGAGAGACTTCATGCCAACCTAATGCATTACTTAAGAATCTTTCCAACAGATAAATTCAATGATGAAGTAGTTGGAAGGCCTGTATACTCACATTCGTAAATGGGAAATGTAACAGCAATGGCATGTTGTTATTGATTTTGTAATAAGCTTCACTAATTAACTAACTAATAGGGCAGCAAGAAGTCAAAAGGAGGTGTTTTTTTCTGCACATAGGTTGAGAGAAGCAACATTACCAGTTGAAGTATTGGAATTTTTTTTATTTCAAAGGCATATGCTGGAAAAATAAACCATTCTCAAAAAATTGTGTAGAATTATTTTCCACAAGAGCAGTAAATAAGCTGAATCTCTACAACGAATCTTTTTTCTGCAGAAAGGTATGTTTCTACTTGACTTGTTTAAATTCATTTTCTTTACTGGGAATGCCATCCATTATTTTGACATATTTTATGGTGAGTAAAAATCCTTGATTGCAGCTGCATAACAAAAGGAGGAGGTTTGCCACTTTTCACAAAAAAGCTATCTTCAAAAATGTCAGAGGCCATTTAAATGTCATTACTTGTGAAATACTTTGAGAAAGCTCCAAAATGAGCTTTTTTTGAGATGTCAACTCTTGAAAAAATAATAATGATAATAAAAATGTATCTGTCTAGCCACATTGGAATCACTTTTATACAGGTTTTCTTCTATGCATATGAGAAAATGTATTAGACAAGTGCTCAAAGCCAGAGTTCCCCCACAAGTAAACACATTTGACCATTTCTCACAGAAAGAAATTCATGAGTTACTTCCCAAGAAAGATTAATTTGGCTTAGTTTGGTTACTTTCTCATGGATAGAAAAAGAGGATGCAAAGTTGCTGCTATGTTTGCTTGGTTTTCTTTACTGAAACTTCTAATATACTGATGGAAATTGTGAAATGTTTTAAGTTGCTTCACAGCTTTACTATCTCTGTTTTACACAAAAATCTAGTACTCTGATAGTGAACCTCTGCCACCTTGTGCATGTAGAGCTGATCTTTTGGAAAGTTAACAGAAAATTGCGGGGTTGTTCTGTGCTGTTGGATATATTTGTGTATCATTCTGGAGACCTTAGCAAAGTTTCAAATATTTATTTATTACTATTTAGGTTAATACATTTTGAGATAAGATATTAGAATCACTATGTTCATCTTGCTCTGAGTTCCTTTGCCATAGAAGCTGTAGAACTTCTGTGATTGAAGATCAACAGTGGTGAGTAGTTGCTTCTTCTAGTAGTTGCTTCTTCTAGAAAACTACCCTCAAGTCGTAAGTTTCTTATTTTCATTGATGAACAATGCTTAGTAATTATTTCAATAGCTAACTGCACTTTTAAAAAAATAAGCAAAGCAATTTATATTAAAATTTAATCCAGAGCTTGTACGGCTCCCATTATATCTTAATTTGAGAAATAGAAGAGTTTTTTTTGTCTTTTATGTCTGGGTTGTATGCTTGTCTTTAATGAACTAAATTAAATGAACTTTTTAGCTCTCTATAGCTCAAGGTTTATGATTCCTTAATTATTCTTTAGGTTTTATCTGGGTTTCTTTGGTTTATTGTTGTGGGGTTTTTTTTTCTTTCTCAGATTTATTGATATTCCTGAAATGTATACCTGTATGTAGCTTTCTGCTAGTATTCACATCACTAGCACAGAACACACAGAAGTGATATAACCTACTGCCATGGCCTACAGTTCACTGTGTGATAATGTTGTCTTTATGCAGGATAGATGAAGTTGAAATAGAGTAGTGCCTAATAATCCCACTTCCTGATTTTGAGAAAATTAATTTACATTTAGATATCTGTTTACGTATACATGGAGAAATTCCCTGCCTCCTAGAAACTTTGAAAATGTCTTGAGCTTTCCTGAAGCTCTTGAGAAACTGTGATAGAAACTAGTATAAGCACAGCAGCAGATCCTAAGGAAACCATGGGCATCCTAGTAGCATAGTACAGAGATCCTCGAAGTTAGCTGGGATTTCTGCTTCAAAACAGCTAAACCAACAGAATGCTCTGTGGAGGTGTGCCTGATCTGCTGCCAGTGCCATGCAGTGGAATGATGCTGTAATTCCAGAGCACCCAGTCACAGTTCTGCAGGTATGTTACAGTACTGTTTCTGATTGACTTGTGCAGTCAATGCCAACTTGGGTAACTGAATTTTGTTGTGGGTTTTATTTTTTTATTTTTCTTTATTTTTTTTTTTTTTTTAATATTATAGCCACATCCTGTAACACTACATACAATCAAAATGACAGTGAACTGTATAAGAGAGTATCCAAGCCTCCCGGTTGGTTCTCTGGGTAAGCATAATTTCTGGACCTTAATATTTCTTACTATTCCTGTTACTGCATTGTAGGAAACACCATGCTAAAACTTGAATAAATGCAAGAAGAATTTAATCTTTCGGCCATGATTCATAGGTTGATACAGTGATTAAAGAATTTGATCTGCTCAGAAAGTGTTTCTGAGCACGTTTATATTTTACTGTATTGACACAAACTCAGAGAGTGAGGGTGCTTGTTGCTGTGTAAGACTTTGATATTATCCCATAGCAACCACTCTACCTCCAATTGATGATTTCTGTGTAATATTCTATTGTTTTATTTCAGCAGGTTATTTTCATTTCCACATCTACAGTTTTCACTTTGCTTTCATTTGACTATACCCCAGAGGCAGTGAAATCTGTTTATGCTTTTATGCTGCATGGCAGAGCAATATGAAATGTATGCCAAGCAACAAACATCAGGTGAGGAAAAGCATTTAACTCTTTTACAAGTCAAGATTACAGTAGATGACTTTGCATCGTCTTGCCTGCTTTTAATCTTCCCATCATTATAAACTCCTCTGTTGGCTTTCTGTTTTGTGGATGAGAAGGTAACAAGATGTGAGAGCTGGCCACTGCTTTCCAAAATCTCTTATGAGGAAGTCCTGCCAATATATACTGGAAATGGTGTAACTGATAACGAAGCAACAGAGAAAATACACCTTCTCTGGCAGGGGTTAGTTGAATTTGTCCTGTTCCCTTTGCTTTACATAGTTCCTAGTTTAATATTTCCTTCCTTTTCCCACAGGAGGTATCAGTACCTCCTAAGGGACACTGCCTTGATGGCATTATCCTGGACACATCGATCTGGACCTGGAGTAACCTATTACCTATTGCCTAAAATAAACCCCTGGTGTAGCAATTAGTTATTTTCTGTAAGAGACTTTCCCTGATTTAATTCAAGGAATCCCTGCTTTCAGGTTTGTTTACTGGTAAGTAGAGGAGCTCAACACTGAAGTGTTTGAATCCTAGACTGCAGTAAACTATGCCTTTATTGCCCATCTACAGGTTCCCTTGGCAGTAGTGCTTTTTCCAGGCTAGGTTTAGATTTGTTTCAGGCAAGGTGGAGACTTAATTCTCCAGTAAATTGGCATCACTGACATTTGTGAGTGAAAAAGAGGTAACTCACAGGTGAGCCAAGTGCGTTAGCTCTCAGGTCAAAGCAGATTAATAGTAGATCCAGAGTACAGACTGCTCTACAAGGACCTTTATGGAAATACACAGGGAGTGCTTCCTGTGTGTTATGGCTCAGGAATGATGGGTGGTTTTTCATGTTTTTACATCTTACTTGAATATAATCAGGTATGTTTATTCCTTGACACCTGACCTCGAATAAAAAAAGGAGAGAATGAAATGAGAGAAGAATATAGCATAAGATGTGGTAGGGTTTTTTTGGTTATTGTTAAAAACCAAATCAAAACAAAAGCAACCTTTAGGAAAAGCTTTTCATTTATTTGATTTTTTTTTTCTCTCTGTATTTTTCCTGTAAAAAACATAGCATCTACATATCAACAGCATAAGACATGGGTGTATGTCGATGGCTTCCAGGGCAAATTCAATTTGTCAGTATATTTTGGTTAGATTCTCTGCTTGTAACAAACTGGAACAAATTTGTCATATCAGGAACAATGCGCAATATGTTAATATTCTGTGCAGTTTCTAGTAACTGCCTTATTTTGGAGATATTTAAGTTTGAACTGAAATTCCTGTATTAGCCAGTAAAAGATTTCTATTAAAATTAAATTATATGGATCAAGATTCTTTTCAAAACTCACTAAGATTTCTGATTAAAAATCAGCAAGATCCATGCTATTTTATTTCAACCATTTGTAATAATCCAGATTTTTGTATAGGTAGTAAAGATGGTGACATCATGCATTACATAAATTTTTCAGGAGTATGAGAATGATTTTAGCTTATAGTTGACATATGATATGTTTCACTATTTGATTTGTGTGTGTTGTATGCATGTTTGTGAAGCTTACAAACCTTGGGCTCTATGAGCTTCCCCACAATTATTTAAAATATTCTGGAATGGCAATTTTAGGCCTGAGGAGAACAACTTTGGAAACTTCCTCTGAAGTACAAAACGTCTTATGTTATGAATTCATATACATACATATATAGTTTTCAGTTTTCTATGTGGGATAAATGAGACTGTCAGTATTTGAATTGTTCTGTCACAGACAATTTAACATTTTTAGCATTCTGAATTTTAGCATATTCTGAATTACTGTAAGCCTGTACAGATTGCTGCTTTATGGCTTGTTTGTTACATGTTTTATTGATCCTTATACTTGACCTCCAAGCATAACTGTGAACTATACTAAGAAAAAAATCAAGAAGAAATGAAAAGAATTATAATTGAAGAGGTAGCAAATGTCTTAGCCTATGTGGTTTGAGTCCACAAGAATAAATTTATATTATGGTAAGACAGGCTGGAAGCAAAATTAGAGATAGTAGAGTGGATAAAAAGCAATTTGGAATCCTTGAAGCTAAGAAGGGATTGCTAACTCATCCTGAGTATATCAAGAGATATACTGAAGGGAATCGCTATTAATACTGTAAGTCTTTCAGCCACTTTCTACTTACAAAACCTGTTGAAACAGAAGAACTGCGAATGATAACATGTTGGATTTCTGCCCCTTCAGGATAAGCAGCAAACACCAAACTTCAATATTTTATTTTATCTTTTTTTCTCAATAAGCAAACCCAGTCCAAAGTGCTGAATGATATTTAAACTCTGCTCTGAAGAGAGGACTTCTCATTGATTCGACAGTATTTAAAGCACATGAAGCATCAGTTATTTTGCCTGCTAATCCAGGATGAGTGGCATATTTGTAGTTCAGGAAATGTTAGAATGTTTCCCAGTACTTATCTGGACAGAATATTGTTTGAAATCAAAGCATTGGCATTAAATTTTATAAAATCAGATCCCACTGACAAAGTCTTCATGAGTGAGTGCTCGGTGGTTTGGAGTTTATATTCTCAGGTCTCCAATTTCTATACCCAAATAATGGAGACTGATTAGTCAGGATTTCTAAAAGATTCAGCTGAATCATTTTGTCCCAATTCCTTCAGGAACTTTTTGTCTGAGACAGGAGCAAAATCTAATATTCCAGGAGAGTGGAGGAGAGTCAAATGATTGTTTTTTCTTTCCCTGCAGTATCTCTTTTGATTTGCCATAATCCTTCCAGCTCCTGAAGGAAACAAAATCAAGATCATTCTCTTCAAAGTAGAGATTTGCTATTTATTGAATGAGTAAAATGTACGTAATTATGCAATTTACTGTACTGTAATTCAGAAATACTGAGGAGAGAGATGAATTAATTTAAACATGCTACCTTAATTAAACACTTGTTTGGCTTTCTGTTTTCACCCAATCCCCTGAAAAGCTTCTGGAGCTGCAGGTGGAATGTTTGTTAACACTGCTCATGCTATCCTGTAAGTGGAGGCTGCTGACAGAACTTTCTCTTCTACTTTATTGGGCCAATATTATTTACACATATATCATGTATTATATGAGCAGGCCTTACTGCTATCCTTTATCATTGGTCAGATTTTACTTTTACATGCTGGCATAGGCTTGTGTGGACTCCCTGTCCAGCAAGGGTGGGGAAAGTTGTCATGCATTTCTTCGTACTTCATGCTTTTTGATAGCAGACTGCTTCTTTTTAAACTCTTTATTGTAGGTTTTATTGATCCTAATTTTGATCTTTGTGCAGTCAGCTGGAAAACGTAAGGAATGAAAACAGAATTATAAGTAGAGCAGTCCAACTTGTCAGGCTTACACTTAATTCCTTTCTTGGGAAAGACTTCAACTTTAAATTAATTTTCTTTAAAGCTTGTCTTTTTTATTTTTTTTTTTTTTTTTTCAAAAAGACACAGAAATTCGCTCCTTTAGTCTTCCCTCAAAAATGGCCACAAGTCTGAGATCCTTAGTTTTGCTTGTCAGCCTTGGAAGATCATAAAAATTTTTCAAATGAAACTGCAGGATAATGTGCAGTTTTTGAGCAAGCCCCTTCAAATCACCACAATTCACTAATTACTCTGCAAATATAGGCCAAAATGAGCTGACATAGATTTAACTCCAGTTTCAGTGGCTAATATGATGAAAAAAAGGTGCATAATTATTATGAAATCAGTTCTTAAAAATCAGTCTAATTAAGACTTTTGTTCGCTTGCCAATGTTTTTTTAAATGTGAATATTCTGCTTCTTCATTTCTTTGGAAGTTACCACATCTTCAGTTGCTATAGTACCATCTTATAAATGTAAATAAGAAATCAGCGTAAAAAAGCCCTCTCTGTCTGCATAAATGCCAGATACTTTCTGAACTAACTTATGCCAATGACTGTAGTTAGATTCACACTTATTTGTATCTGAAAATGCATGGGCACAACCAGAAAAGCTGGTTTTGCAACATTTTGAAGAGCATACTGCCTCCCATTTTGCCTGTCTGGTTGTTCAAGCAGGAATTTTAACATCAGGAACTTCTCAAGAAGCTTATGTATGGTTTTTACCCCAATAATAATGCACCCTGGGGAGGTCTAATGTAACATGATCAATTATAGAGAGGTAATAATTTTAACTATTTTCTTTGTTACAGTAAAGCCATAAACACCAGATAATTCTTTCTGTTGGGTTGAACATGCCAGCAGTACCTTGATAACACTTTGTTGTCATTTACTGTGAAACTCACCTTAAAATTTATGTAAAGCATGATATTTACAGGTGATTTATTACACACATATAAAAACACACTCGCATATGTGGGAGAGGATGTGGTGTTTTTAACTCTATGTTTTCTTAGGCCAGTTTTATAGCTGTGTAGCGTAATTGACTAAAATAGAGTTATTTTTGATTTACAGTTCCGCAGGTCAAAGGGCAATCAGTGCTCATGTGATTGATTTTTTGAAAAACATTGAAGACTTTTTGTGTATCAGCACGCTGAATCTGTGATTTGTTCTCTGGTATATGCACTGGGGAGACAAGGACTTTGCATTTTCTGTGGTGATTTGTAGTCTGAGCTAGAATATGGTCAGTAAACAAGCCTAAGTCACAGTGTTGTCCAAACTCCTGACATGACGGGGGAAATTAAGGTAGGGGTAACTTATAACTGAAGATGAAATACAGTAAGCAAATGGTGTCTCAAATTTGGCTATGATTAGGGAAAAGATCCCATCAGGTTCTCCTATGATTTGAAAGTGACTGATAGAAAGGTGCAGAAAAAATGTCATCACTAATCACTGTGCAATCATCTGTTTGTGAGAAATGACACGAGCATGTGAGAGTATACAGATAGATAAAACCTTTCCCCTTGATCTTGTACTCCCTTCAAATGCAAGGTGGAACTATACCATCTGTACAGTTTCATAGCTTTTTTTGTACAGACAGCCAGAAATGTTGGAAGAGGTGAAATACTTTTCATTGTTCCACAGCTCCTGAAAGTTATTGTACTGAAAGCAAGTAATCTGATTTTCTTTCAGTTTATACAAGGAAGCTTAAGAGTTACCATATTTTGGAATACTTTTCTGCCTTTAAAAAGGCAATTGTCAGGTGATACCTCATTTCCTATATAATAATTTCAGAGATGTTTGAGAAGTGTAGGCCATCTATCGTACTTACTATATGCATGAATTATACCTTTAGCTGTACCTAGAAATCTAGATGCTTCTTTAATTAAAGTTTCTGCCAGCTCAGAGTCAAGATTTGATTTGCATGATTAGTCCACATTTTACATTAATATCCTTCCTACTATGCAATTAACTGTACTTCAACTTCAATGGGCTGCTTTCAGTCTGTTCTTTTGTTTGTTTTTCCTCTGAGTAATTGACTATCCATTGGTCCAAAGAGAGTAACTCTTCTCACTTGAAATGTGCCAGAATCAGTCAACTGCTTAAGTGCAGATACCTGAATCTGAGCTGCTGGCCGTTCTTGCTGGATTTGAAATTATATAATTAGAGAGATTGGTCTAAGTGGAGAATTTTCCACAGAATATTTTACTATCGTTTCCTTTCAATTTTGCAATAAGAAAAGATACTGTAATCAAGAAAATTCCACACACCTGTAAGTACTGTTGTGCCACATTTTTGAATGCAAATGGCCAGTAGCAGTATCTCTCAAATTGGTCTTTGAGGGCACAGGTATGTTGAAAAAAGCATTTGCTTATTTAAAATGCTGTGAGTAAAAGAAAATAATGGGAGTATATTCATATCACCAATGTGGTTGTCTAAGTCAGGCTGATTTCCCTAAACCTTCTGCACCACTGGGACTTGCTCATCAATTCTCTAGATGTTCAGGATAGTATATTAATTTTGTTTCTCTGAATTGCACAGAGCAACAGCCTTCCTTCCTTCAGTGACTGCAATCTATGTCTAAGGAGACTAATATGTTAACCAGCCTCAGATAGACTCTTGAAATTAAGATATATGAATATTCATCATGTCAATGTGTAAATTTCTCTTCCTTTCTGTTGCAGTGCCTAGAAAATGGAAAGCATTTAAAAAAGAATCAATATGTTACTCAAGAATAGAAGCTGAGGACTTAAAGAATTGCATTAAGAAATTTTTGTCCTTGTTAGGATACTTTTGGTCATCTTTGAGATATTTCCTTGTCCTTTTGTGAGGTGTTGAAACATAAGGATTTTTTTTTTTATTTGTTTCACCTTGAGTGACTACTCATAGAATTAAACAGAATGAAGTCCTGTGGTTGTTTGCATTTCAGGCATCTTTTTCCTTTTGTGAAATAATGCTGCCTTTGCTTACTCTGAGATATAGTAAACTTGTCAAGTAGTAAAGGCAAGATTAAATCCTCACAAGTGTTTCCTAAAGTGTTGCAAGAATATGGATACTTTTTAAGATTAACTCTCAATTAATTACATTCTAGATCTTTGCTTATCTAAGACACAACTTTGGAAAAGTGTGCTTCCAAGGTTATACACAGGGATATAGTCCTGTTGCTGGTTACATTGATTAGAAGAGTCTAGGACTTTTTAGACTGTCTCAGAATCACATACCTGAAAGCATGTTTTACCAGAGAAACATTTTGGGTGTAAATTTTTCACCATTTGATTCAAGAGAAATTAGTATGTCTATATTCAAGTTCTTTTACTCAAATAAAAAGCATTAGCATATTAATTCAAGATCTTTCCTGTAGCAAGGTAAGAGTATCTTTGTCTTTTATACTGGCTATGTGTCTTATTTCTTCTTTGGATAGTGTTGACTCAAACAATTTACAATGTGCAGTGGAAGTAGACCTGAATAAAAAAGGAGATATAGTGTTTATCTTGCAGAGCTTCACTGAATCAAACAGAGTGAAATCTGTGATGTTGCTGTTTTCTGGATGTGTGTGTTGTATATTTACCATAAATTAGTTGTCTTAAGACAAATGAGAGATTTTAGGTGACTGATTTGAGGCCAGCATCATAGAAGATGCACAAAGACAGGGAAGATCTGGGGAGACTACTATAGTAATGTAGTTGCAATATTTTGACCTTGGTCTTATTTTCACACAAACTCTTTAAAGCCATATGATACCTCTCAGATGCCAGAGATAACAACTAGACCTGCCACTTCATTACAATGAAGAAAATGTCATTAGCTAAAAGTTGCATTTTGTGGAAAAAGTATAATATGGGAGAAAGAATGGGAGAGATAAATCTATCATATGGGTTTTTTTTGTCACCTAATGGCTAGAACTAGTGTCCAGCAACTGGCAGTCCCTACTGGAGAAAGGAAGTAAATCAAGGAAGATGGTAGAAGTTATTACATTTACAGTTATTTATAACCTTAGAAAATGGAAAACCTAAGAACTTGGCCAGAAACTTTGATGTATAGCATAAGTTTTTAGTGTGATTTGCCTCAACTCTAAAATAAATGTTTAGCAGCTGATATTCTAGAATAAAGTAGTACTGGTAGAAAAAATATTTGCAACTTTTCTGTGCCTGGACTCTTACTGAACTCTTGTCATATAGATGCATATAAGTACATAGATTTAGATTTCATTGCTATATGGATTTGTGTACTTGCTATAGTAAAACAGTATATTAAACTGAAAATTTTGTT
>JBCJKH010037566.1:0-14985 GCA_039877255.1 Loriculus beryllinus | reverse complement strand
TTATTTCCCTTATCATTATTATTATTGGTGGTAGCAGCAGTGGTTTGTGTTATACCTTAGTTACTGGACTGCTCTTACCTCAACCCGTGGGAGTTACATTCTTTCAATTCTCCACCCCATCCCTCTGGGAGCGGGGGGAAGGAAGGAGGGGGGAATGAGTGAATGGCTGCTTGGTTCTGGGTTGCCATCTGGGTTTAAACCACAACAATGCACCATTATAGCAGCAGTCATTGATAGAAGAATCGAAGACCTATCTCATGTGCTATCGTCTAATCTAATCTAATGTAATTTCTAAACTAAAATAAACCACATACTTCATAATTATTGGTCTCCCATTGGTCACAGTAAGACTGCTTGGTAGACCCCTCCACTGAAGAATGTTTTTCTTCCTGATAGGTGCAAGCCCTACATTTGTTATTTTTTGGTTTTCCTTTTTAAATGTGTATTGCTTTCTTTATTTTCATTCTGACATACATTTTAGTACCAATAGGAATATTTATTGCTTTTGTTTACATACAAAGTAAAAAAAGTATTTACAAAATGCAAAAATAAAAACCATAAAAAGTTGGTGAGCATAAACTAGACTACTGTGGTAGTTTCTTTTCATCACCCATGCCGAGACAGAGCATTCAATGGAGTCTAGCACAAAAGAATAGCAGTTCACGTGTATTTGGACTTGAAACAAATCTGCGAAGGCACATGATCAGTATGGTATAAAATATGTAATAGTCTTAAAGAATAAGATGTTTAATGAACCAGGAGGTACTAAAGTTAACATTAATCACATTGACATCAGTTTCAAGATACCACATTTAGAGTTCCATCACCTTAGTAAGAAAGAAATTAACAATATGGATTAATATATGTTGTAAATAAAGGTCTCAGTTGTAAATACTTGCACTAGTTGTTCTAATAACTTATTTTCTGCAATTAAAGCAGGCAAATTATGGAATTTTACACACCCTAAAGTTCTGAATGAGACTTGTGAACAGGTATATTTCCCTTTGAAAATGACTAAGAGGAAAATTATCTTTAAAAGTACACGAAAGTCATGTTTTTTCAATTAGTGCAACTTCAACTACTTTTTATAATACAATCTGTATAACCTACATTAAAACTGATGGTGCCTTCTGAATTCAATTTGTTTGGAGCTTCACTTATGAGAAAACAGAGATCAGAGAGCTATAGAAAATGTACAGAAAAGTATGCATTCCACATACTGAAATACTCCAATCTTACTATTGTAGAATGAACATATTTTGCTGCTATGTGCTTTTTTTCTCATGTGCTTCACAACCCATTATGTAAACACAGTTTCAGGTGTTTAGTATGAGCAAGCAACTTTCATAGTTCTCTTTTACCCTGTGGATTTTTTGAGTGAAAGCTAATAATAATTAAGATATTAGGTGCAATAATTCTTCTGGAGTCTGAAGTACATTGGAATGAACTGAAGAGTTAACACTGAGGTCTTTTGATTTATAATCACACGTTAGATCTGCTGGTGAAATTGAATTATCTACTTAGATGAAGTTCCAGTTGAGATTCTCTTTAGCACATTTATATTTCATGAGTGTGGAGTGGGACTGATCTAAGTTTAGTTCACCTAAAGTCAGGGGTTTAGCCTAAGGTATCTGCCCTCAGATCTTTCTAAGCTCACAGAAGAGAGAGAGGCACCCACAGCACATAATTAATTCTGTCTTATAACAGAGCACTAAGGTAAGAGGAATGACAGTGTGATCTATAGGTGTGTCCCAGGGAATATTCTGTAATGAGACTAATAACTGAGCAGATCTTACAATACTCAATGAAGAGCTAGAGACTCCCCTTGAAAATGATTCAGAGCATCCAAGTTAAGCTCTGGAGAAGCCTCTGCCTTTCCATTGGCTTCAGAGGGACTAAAAAGCTGAAAATGGACTTTTGACAAATCCTCTCATTTTCCCCCAGTTTTATAAAGTAACCTTGATGATCAGATTCTAATAGAAGCTCTTTTTTTGAGAGCTAAAATTAGGAGACATGAATCCTCACCACAGTTCCTTCTTACAGAAGGTTTGCATTCCAGCCATTGCTTTTTTTTTTTTTTTTTTCCTATGAAAAAAAGAGATTGCAGGGTTGAGCCAACAACTCTGAGGCTACAGAGTTTGCCCACAGCCAAACTCTACTTTATATTTAAATAGAAACTCTGCCTTAAAAGTCTTGTTCAAAAATAATTCAGGAATGCAGCTTTCTGTTCCTTAGGTAGCTCAGTGGCACTCCTACACATGGAAAGAAGGCTTATTTTGAAAACTGGGAACACTGTGGAGTGAAAAGTAACAGCTCAAATTAAATTTTAAGAAAATTATCTGCATGGAGGAAAAGAAACACCGCTCTCTCTTCCTCCATTGATTTAAGCATCAGAATATTACAACATCCTTGCAGTTGGAATTGTCAGTTTGGCTACTGATCTTTTTATTTATTTGAAATTTGTAACTACCATGAAATAAGTTGAAGACTACCTTGATATTTTAAGGATTTCAAAAGAAATTGCATTTATCTCACTCTGTAATAAATTAGTTCTCTGAGGTTGCATTTTTTAATATTATTGGAAAGAAATACAAGAAAACAGTTTAATAGAAGAACTACAAATAAAGAAAAAAGAATGACAAAAGAGAGGAAAGGTAATTCTCAATGAAAGAAAAAATGTAATGTAAAATATTGCTCAAAACATACTTTGAAAAATGTTCATAGTTACACAAAGGGCAAAGTGGTTTTTACTCCATTTAGCAAACAGGTCACCTGAGACACCGACACTTTCTTTGGTTAATAAAAAGACAGAAATAGGTGTCAGAAATTCTGTGCATGTGGAAAAATATAAGGCAACCCTGACTCAAGTCCAGAATGGTGCCATGAAATTGAATAAGGTTTGATCATCTAGTCATGTTAATATGCACTAATATAACACTTTTATGTTCTTTGTGTGGTAGTTACATAATTTAAACTCTTTACGTAGCAAGATTCAAATTTCAGAACAAAAAGTGAACAAAAGTCACCATGACAGCTGTCTTTACATCTTCCATAAATTTTGTGTTTGTACTCTATTAAAAAATCAGGGAGTGGGAGTTGGACTGATTCTAATATGGCTTAATGAAATCAATGAATTCAGTTAATTGCTTTATTTTATGATATTTTTTGTGGGTTTTTCAAATAATTTATATTGTATCCTGCTGTTCTTTTCTGGTTTTAGGCTCTATAATCTATTCTCATAATTTTCTCTTCAGGAGTTCTGCACTACATGTTTTTTGTTTGTTTGCTTTAACTCAGCAGGTGGGTCTCCAAACTATGCATAAGCAAAATTTGTATAACATTTAAAGCACAGCTGGATATGGGCCTTCTTCACTTTTACATGATACTGTTCCATTTTATATGACTGTAACAATAATTTCCCCTTTTTCTTTTTTTTTCTTTTTTTTTTCTGGCAGGTTTTTCTTTTATGTGAAAAGAGAGAAAAAAGACACTGCAGAACAGCATTATTGAAAAATTAACAGAGTTGTGATAAATATGATTGCATAAATTCTTTCTTGGGGGCATTAGGTTGCACACTGATGTATCTTAGTGGAGGAGCTACCTCCTGTGTAGAAGCAGGCTTCTGGAAAGATACTGTTGTAGAAAAGGTAGATTTTCTGTGCAGAAATAATATAGGTAGTTTTAGTCTCATTAGACAGTACAAAATCCTGAATCCTTGCACACAAAAGAGGTTTTGTAAGCTTTTGTAGTCAGGAATTGCTTTGATTCTGTGCAGTTTAAAAAACGGTCTGAATTCCAGTTGCAGTTGCCCAGTGGAATATGGGTTTCTACAGATCCTTCTCTCCATTTCTTCCCATTCCTGGCTCCAGGCCTCTTCATTTTAAGGTGAAAACAGTTAATGATGCAATTTCTATATTTTCTTTCCTCAAGCAAATTTAACAAATGTTTTATATGACATCTATTTTTAAATGCATATATGCGGCACAGTAAATAAATACTTTAAAAAATCACTGAAAATACCACCTCCTCCCCAACCCCTCCATTCAGTTACTTCAGAATGGTCTTTCATAATCTGTGTGTTTCCTTGGAGTATTGGTAAAAGACTGTAGTAAGTATAATTATTAAAGTTCTTTGATGTCTTGGTACTTGGAGTTTATATTGGTTGTTGTTTAACAGAAAAATTGCAAACTTGGTATCTTCTTTTGTGAAAGATTAAATATTTTCACCTGTAGAATATGGTCATCAGCTCTTAGAATCTAATGAGAAGAGTAACATAATGTCATTCATTCTTATTTGTGAACATCAGTCTTCCCTGCAGATGTGCACTTCTTTTGCACAGAGAGGCAGCAGGGCCCAGAATACAGGGGCAGCTAATTGTACTGGGTTGTTTTTTTTTTTTTTTTACTGATTACGTATTAGTTTTTCCAATACACTTCTTACAAGCTCTCTTGTACACACGTTACCTAGATTGTGCTGTTTGTTAGAGTGAGTAGGATTCCTCTCAACTTAATTTAGCCATATGAATGTTTAATCTGAAGTAGTAGAGGACAGAAATAAAGAAATCTGGAGAGATACTTAGAATCATAGAATCAACCAGGTTGGAAAAGATCTTTAAGATTCTCAAGTCCAACCATTACACCAGGACTGCCAAGACCACCGCTAAACCATATCTCTGAGAGCCTCATCTACACGTTTTTTGAACACTTTCAGGGATGGTGATTCTACAGCTGCCCTGGGCAGCCTGTGCCAATAACTGATCACCTTCTCATTGAAGAAATTTTTCCTAATATCCAATCTAAATCTCCCCTGGTGGCAGCTTGAGGCTGTTACCTCTTGTCCTGTCACTTGTAGCCTTGGAGAAGAGACCGACCCCACCTCACTACAACCTCCTTTCAGGTACCTGTAGAGAGCAATAAGGACCCCTCGAGCCTTCTCTTCTCCAGACTAAACAACCTCAGTTCCCTCAGCCATTCCTCATCAGACCTGTGGTCCAGACCCTTCACCAGCTCAGTTGCCCTTTCCAAGACCTCCTCCAGCACCTGAATGTCTTTCTTGTAGTAAGAGGCCCAGAACTAAGCAGCAGATTCGAGGTGCAGCCCCACCAGTGCCAAGTACAGGGGGGTGATCACTGCCCTGGCCCTGCTGGCCACACTGTTTCTGACACAGGCCAGGATGCTGTTGGCTGCCTTGGTTCCCTGGGCACAAGCTGGCTTATGTTCAGTGACTGTCAGTCAGCACTCCAGGTCCTTTTCTGCTAAGCAGCTTTCCAGCAACTGTTCCCTAAGCCTCTAGTGTTGCATGTAGTTGTTGTGGACCAAATGTAGGACCTGGCACTTTGCCTTGTTGAACCTCATACCGTTGGCCACAGTCCATGAATCTAGTCTCTGCAGACCCCTCTGCAGAACTTTCCTATCCTCCAGCAGATCAACACTCTTACCTAACTTGGTGTCATCTACAAAGTTACTGAAGGTGCACTCAATACCCTCATTCAGATAATCAGTGAAGATATTAAACAACACTGGCCCTAACACTGAGTCCTGAGAGAAACCAGTAGTGATTGGATGTTTATAATTTTCTAAACAGCATACTTGGAATCCCTTTTTGGTGATGTGTATGCTTTCATTCGATAGATTAAACTTAATGTAATTTTCAGACAGCTAGAATCTTACGGTTCTGATATAACTTTGATTTTGGACATTTTTTGTATGAACTCATTAAAAATGTAATCAGATTAAATTTGGCTGTCAAAGTATAGATGATATATATTTAAATCAGATTATTATTATATATTTAAGTCAGATTATAAATCAGTCAAAAATTATTTTGGGACAATATCTTGCATTGAAGTGCTACCTGCTGTTAATCACATTGCAAATCTTATTATCGTTTATGATTGGCAGTTGTTGAAAACCAAAATCCACTTTTAGGTGACTAGCAAACAGCTTTCTAACTTAGAGTGTATTTGTGTAGGACAAGCTCTGGTCCAAATGATATTTTTGTCTTGAAGTTGTTTAAGAGCTTGAATCCTTTATGTAGACCATAAATAGTAGCACTAAATGGTTTCTTGTGATGTGGCCATGAAGGGGTCAGTTAGCACATCTATTCATTTCAAATTGCTTCCACTGACATCAGACCTGTCCATTCCTCACCAGAGAGGCAGATGAAAAGAAATAATGAACGAACTAAAAATAGAGGACTGAATCTATTTGAGTATGACCTGATAAGTCATAGAGACAAAAGGCAGAGGAAACCATCTGGATATTTTCTGAGCAGTAACCTGGCATGACATCTTGCCGCTGTTGAAGACATGGAGTCTTTCTATTCTCACTGTCCTCAGAATTTCCCCTTTCTTTATTCAGGTTTTGAATGCTTGTTCACATTATTTTTCTCCCTACTGCTGCTAGCTTGATATTTACTCCTTAAATTGCAAATGTAAATTAATATAATTAAATAGAAGTACGATTTTTCTTAATGAGAATAGAGACAAGATTTTAAATTCATCGGGGTGCAAATATATGCTCCTACAAAGAAAAAGCTGTGGTGACAAATCTATAAATGAAATATATAAATGAAATATAACTCACTGTTACTGAGATTAAGGCAGTGTAGAAGGGCAAAAACAATCATGCCAAAGGGGCAGAAAGGCTTGAATTCAAATATGATGCATTTTGGAAACTATAAATAAATCTGAAGCAAGGAAAGAAGCTTAAGCGGTTAGAATCTGATTTATCTTTTATGGTATTATTTAATCCTTCTAAGGGTAAGAAGAAAGGGAAAAATTAATTTTTACTTATGGCATAAAGCATTCGAAAAAGTTAGTGAAAAAGGGACAAGCCTCCTGCATATTGTTGGTTCAGAACAATTATATATTGGAGAGGCTCTGATTTTCAACAGGAATTATAACGCAGGACTTTGAACCTTCATTACATACAGATTTCTGGCAAGTATGTGAAAAAGATCTGAAATTGAGAGAAAGCACAGGAAGAAGAGGACAGGAACTCCTGTTTCAGAATGTTTTGGGGTTGCTGTCAGAAATTATCTGTTAATCAATTTGTTTTGTCGCTAGTAACATTAAATATTCTCAGGCTGAGTGTATGGTCTGAGTAGTGACCAAAATTGAGATTATTGCACCAAACCCCAAGAAACTGGTCATGAAGTAGCATCTGAGAAGTATCTGGTGAATCGGTCTGAACATGGCAGCCCAGCAGAGGGGAGACTTCCATGCCACCCGGGGCTTGGGTTCATGCTGAGCAAAGGTGAAAGGTCACTTCTTCCTATTCAGTGCAGCCCACGATACTGCTGGCCTACACTGTCATGTAAACAGGTATAGTCTTCTTTCTGTTACATCCACAATTAAGCATGCTTGTTATATGTCACATCCTTCAGCAAAATAACCCCCGCAAAAAAGGGAGAGAGTTCATGTGGGGAAGGGGATAAAGATAGAAAAGAAATCTGAATATACTGTCCAGGGTGCCATTCTATATCAGGTCTTCATTTTTAACATTTCTTTTCATGCAGTATTATTCTTATAGCTCCACTTTTGCTATATTCTCAAAAAAATATTTGATGGCAAATTCAGTCACGTATGTTACTTAAATCTAGGAATCAAAATGAGAATAATCTAAGAGCATAAAAAGATAGATCCCTCAAGGTTTAAAACTTAGCTAAGTGCACAGCTATCATCTGGCACTACAGTGTTCCAGCATACTGCAAGTCTAAGCACTCATTGAGAAAAATGTCAGACAAAAGCCTTTATAATTGTTAGAAGAATAGGACAAGCTTTTCTAAATTAATATTTTTAAGTATGCATATGCCTTTGTGGTAACTGCAAGGCTATGAAGCAGCTCCAGCGCAACCAAGTTTTTCCTGCAAGCACTAATATTTCTCATGCGACTTCTACAGGAATTAATTGGGCCCAAAGTGTCAGCTTAAGTGTGTAAGACTAACATGAGAAGTTTAAAAAATATAAAACCTCTCAAAAGATGGAAAAGAAAACCTGCCTCTCAGACAAGGCATTTGGTCTTTGATTTTGCTTTGCTGTGCATCCAAAGGCAACACTGTCTTTTCTAACTTGGCTCCGAAGAATTTTTCAACAGCAGCAAGCTGCTACTACTTCTTCTGAACACCTACATAATGATCATAATAATGAAAAAAAGAACAGGATCTATTCTCCCTTCTTCTAGAGAACTCAATTTCTCTGATAGCAGGGAAGTGTTGAATCAGCTGTAGAGTTAGCAGAAGCTTAAATGTCTGACTCAGAGCAGAAAGTTGCTATTAGCTACTTGACAATTAAAGAGAGCACCCCTCCAACACCCAAGCCCTTCAGTTTCTAGAAATTGGTTCCACTGGAGGCATGCACTTGATACTAAAAGATGACCTCTGTTCCATACTTTGAGGGAATGAAGAAGAAAACAAAGCAACTGCTCAGGCAGTGCACTTGGAGAAGAAAATATATTCTGATTCAAAATGAGTTAAAAAGCTTAATTGTGGAGATAAACATTGAAGGACCTGAGTATTGTCTAAACTAGTGTAATTTTCCCATCTTTCTGCACTTTAATATTTCTATAATTTATTTCTCAGTTTTATTATGGTTTCTTTCTCACTTATAATTTCTTTAGTTACGATAGCTTTATAGAACTGGGGGTGAAAAAGACTTGAAATCTAGGAAAATAATTTACACTGGCAGGGATTGAGAAGAGATTTTGTCACACTTTCAGAAAACTGTGGGAAAAAGGATATCAGATAAATACTAATTGATTAGGAATTATATAGAAGATCATAATACATGCACAATTTTCAGACAGAGCTGTAAAAATGTGTTTCCAAAAGAAGTGAAAAGTCTGTCAGCTAGGTCTTTAAAAAGTATACTTGAAACTCGAGTTGCAAATATACTTTGAGAAACAGTGTAGAATTAGCAGATTTATTAGGGGCTTTTTCATCTCAATTTCACTGAGACTTGAATTTCTTGTGGACTATTCATGAACTGCACGACCACAAGGAAGTAAAGGACTCTGAGGTATAATTCATTTAAACTCATGCATCCTGCCGTCATGAATGAAGAAGGTGTGTTGTAAATTAAATCATGTGGTAGCCAATTTCAGCAAAGCACTCTGAATGTCCTTCAGTTCGTGCAAATATTAAAGCTGATGTTTCACAACAATGGGATTATCAAAAATGGATATCAAGGTTATGTAAATATGTAACCATCCAGGTCTGCTCAAAATTCTCTTTATTTTCAAGACACTATCGAACCTTAAACTATTAGAAATCATAACTGTATATAGTTCCCTGCTTTCAGAAATTCTTACTTAGGTATCCCCAGGCAAATCTGACACCGGAAAAAATTTGCCTGAGTAAAGACTGTGTCAAGCACTGCAAGAAAACAAACTTTTATGTTCTATATTGTTACTAGGAAGCATAATATCACTGTTACTGACCTTCACCCCCACTAAAAGGAGTTAGCTTGCCAGTATACTGTTTTAAAATTAAAATAAAATAAAATAATGCATCCTTAGTAAAGCCAGACTTCTAAACCCATACTACAATAAAGAAAAGATACAATAAAGAAAAAAAGTAAAAATGTCCACATATAATCAACAAGAAAAGTATCTTTGCCTGATATTAAAAACAATCTTATTTTGAACAAAGGAGCCTGATGCAGCTCAATTATTATAATGTTGTCCTTATTAATTACTACTAAAGACTGTTCATCTTCTTTTCAATCACAAATACAGCCTCCATATCAGCAAAACTGGAACATATTCGTTATTTCTCTTGTGGATAAATTGCTGACAAACATTGGTAACATACCAGCCATATTTTTTAGATTTTAATAACTTCCTAAATGTGGCAAATTTCTTAGATAATTTTTGAAAAACAGGACAAATAAAATTGCAAGTGACATGCCCTTCAGTAGTCAGGGCTTTGTGTTTGGCTTGTCCACGTAATTGTAATAAATCTTCAGGGGGGTTATTTAGATTTTTAAAGGGTTTTTTCCTTTTCTTTTGGCTTAACCCCCCTCCCCTCCAATGTTATGATCTTTTACATTAAGTAATTCAAGTGTAGAATAAGGGTTAATCAGTGGATTTTTTTTATTTATCTTTTTTTTTAATCTGTCCCTATGGTGCAACAAACAGGGAATGGTAGGGCAGTGCACTCTTTAATCAGCACACAGGTTTTAAACATGCTGAGACAGAACAGTTTGACTGTTGGCATCACTGCTTGACTTAGCAATTACACAGTAGTAATTCTCAGGATGACACTGGTGTGCTTTGGCAGAGCTGTGCATCACTAAGACCTGGAGACATTGCAGAGGACATGACCTTACTATGGATCACCTCATTGTTCATTGTAGGAGCTAATGTATACAAGCAGAGGTGGTAGCCCATGTGTTAGATGTGTAATTGTTTAGCTGAATGATGGTGGTGTTATGTCCACAATTACTCTATGATGCATATGGTTAAAATTAAGAACATAACAAAAAGGCACATATAGAGCATAGTGAGAAGAAAAGTTTTTTAGTTCCAGTCAGCAGCAGTGTTTATTTTACTGGTTAGATATACAATATAAAGCAGAGAATATGATCCATGTTTTACAGGTTGAGATGAATGTGAAAAGATGAAAGCTTGTGGTAGAGCATTTTGGATGGATAGCATGGAATTTGTAAGAATTGTCTATTTTCTCCGTTCTTCAGCTGGCAACTGAGTAACTCGGTAACTACTAAGTTAACAAGAAGAGACCATTCAACCACAGGAAAAAAAAAAAAAAAAAGTGATATTAAAAATTGTAATTGGAGACATAATCCTGAGGATGAAGAAAGTGGGAAAGGCAGAGAAGGAAGTATTTTACCAATATGCTTGTACACATAATGCTACATTCTAAACTCAGGTATTTTTGGTACATGAAACAGAAAGACTGAGGAAGTTATAGTCATCACAGTTCACAATGACTGGCACAGAAAAGACTTCTGAAGAGGCTCAGAGCTGGGGTTTAGCAAGTAAAAATCATACTGTGAGAATGAGTGATCTGTTCCAAGCCATACATTTGTAAAGGAAGTATCATATTAAGTTCAATATGTCTATCTGTGCTTCTAGCAGTTTTTATGACGGGATTGTTAAAGCTCCATGTTCACAACCAGATTACAATCCATATTACTTTTCATATTTGCAGTAATTTTGTAGGATATTTTTCTTTGCCTGTATGTTTTAACTTCCGCTAGTTTGGAAACTGCAACTGAATAAGAATTTGTCAATACATGGTCCATGTCATTTTTTGATCCTGATGACCATATTCTCTGGTGATAAGATCATAACACAAAAGATATTTCTTTTCAGCCAAAACCATACTGTTAAAGTAACATTTTCAGCATAGATATGTAAAACACTTTTGTGTTTGGAAACCTCTATCAGTTTCTAAACTGTTGATCTTACCAAGAAAAATAAATGCAAATATATTTTAGAACACAATTAGATTGCTTTGATTCTAGTATAGTTACAATTGTATAAAATATTCCAGCAGTGTCCACTTATCTGTACATATTCATCTTTCAAATACCATTTCACTATTTTTACATGCACATTATTCCTTTTTGACTTAAATAGAACTTCTTTTTTGTCAGTCTTTTTATTTAATCATTCCTTTTTAGTGATATATATCCTTATCATGCTGCAGAGTACCTAGGTTACCATGAGACCCCAAAATGGAGTTTTTTAATCAAAAGAGGGTCTTTTAGTTGTCTAGCGGTTTATCTTGTAACACGTATACACATGCATGGATAAATCCAAATAAACAGGTATAAATATTTGTCTCCCTGGTGTCTTTTGTTTAGCAAAATATGCATTTCTGTAAGAAACTGAGGTTATAGACTTGAAATGGGTTTATAGGATGCCTGTGTAGGCTTATATACAAAGTCACACATATGATATTGCAATAGGTTTTGCACATAAGACGTGTTGTTTCCTCTGTTCATACAATATTCCACTGAGACCTAATATTGCATGTCATTCAGATGCCTCCTTATCAGCAGAATGCAGTTTAATTAAGCTTGAAAGCTATTTCTTCTAATAGGGACTAAAGAAAAAGTGAAACCAAACCATGATTTTTGGTTCAACTTCCAGATTATATGAAGTAAATATCTAAATTGTGGTCAAAATATCAGCCGATTATGAGTTGGATGAATTTCAAAGATACGCATTCTTTGAATATAGCTAGCTAATTCTTCTGCAGAAATGCAGATTGCTTTCAGTCTGTTATGTAGATTATGGCATCCATGGGACTCAATTCAGAATGGGCATTTGCAAAATGTTTATGAGTTTCTATATCACATAATTGACTATTATATTTATGTATATTTAATTTAAATGCAGTGGGAATGCCGAAGCTAGAACTGTAAGTCCTCACCAGCAAGATTCTAGCCCTGTTTTGAAATACTCTGAAAGCTGTAATGATTTTCATGCATGTGCAGATTCCCTGGTTTCAATCAACTTTTTTTTTAGCAGTCTGCAAAAATCAGTGCTGGATCACATTGTACTGTACTCTGAATTTGTTATTATAACCCTCTCAAGTCAACAACAGTGACATTGGTTTACATTTTAAACATATCTGTGGCTTTACAGCAGTGGTTTTATGTTCAACTTCATTCAAAGGAAATAACACATATATTTTAATCTTATCTACTTTCTTTAATGTGAAGAACTCCAAATATTTCAAAGGGATCTGGGGAGTTTCAATTTAAATGACTGGGACTGTGATTTTTAAATTTGACATTAAAACAGTTTTCAAAGCTTTGAAAAATAAGTTTTCTAAATTTAAATAGGGAAGAGTACACATTCTCAGATCTTCCTTAAAGGTATAGGGAGTTCTATAGGTTGCCTCAGAAATCTAAGTCTAATTTAAATTACCCTGATATTTCATCAAATTATCAGCATTCTAATCTATAACCACACATCTATTGCCACTAAACAGTCATGAAGAACATTGAGTAGCCACTGAAAAATCACTTTTTTGTTCTAACAATGAGGAAATGTATCTGGATGAAAATCAAATCAATGCAACGAAAACCAAAAAGCCTGTTAGTAATATATCATCATTCCACTGCAAGGGTTACCTTACAGTAATGAGGTTTCATCTTAAAAATAAAGCAACTGTTTCCCTGCTCATTATTCACCAGCAAATAAAAATGAAGATTTTAATACTAAATTAGTGAAAGAGATGGTTGAGTCTAAGAATAAGGGGGACATTATACTAAAAATAGATTCTGAATCATGTAACAAAAGTGGAAATATAATTTTCAGTATAGAATTTGCACTATTAAAAAAAAGAATGCACCACTTAAAGCAAAAATGAAGAGGGTTTTAAAGATATTGCTTTCTACAAGAAAATTTGTATCTACTACAACAATTACAATACAGCAATATCTGATTTTTATTTAAAAACTTTGAAACATCTTGATAAAGAGAATGTTTTTTTGTAATAGTATAAGACATGCAATATTAAAAACCTAAAGAACAGAAATAGATGTGGAGAGCAGGTGCCTCATTTTAAGCAGGTGATGTTAGAAAATGAAATTATTAAGAAGTACTGCTACAATGGTGTCTAAGACAGGCAAGATATAAAAAGGTTTATGATGAAGAAAGACATTTCATGGAAGAAATATTGACTATCATACTTAAACACTTTAGATCCTAAAATGGAAACAAATATGGAAGTATATTCTTTCCTGTTCTAGTGACAAGAGTCATGGAACAGTAAAATGAACTGCTGTTAGTCTTACTAAGTTAAGCTAAAAGTTTTGCTTTCACTGTAAGGAAAAATAAGTGGTTATCCGGGAGAAACTTCTTAATTTAAAAAAATAAAAGAAATGAAATAATTTAAGCAAAGCTCTGTCCAGAAAATTGGCAAAACAGTCCATACTCCTGGGAGCATCATATAGTACAAGCTGGCATAAACATTTGAACATCAACAGATTTTCTGGAAAAAAGAAATTTTAGCAACAATCAACATAAGTTCAATTATAGCACAGGAAACAGATGAAACCAATAAGGTCCAAAATCAGGCAATATGTTTTGAGCCTTCTTGTGTTTACTTTTAAAATGTCAATGTCAGTGTATAAATTGGGAGGATGAAAAAGTCCCTTTCCTAAAGAGTTATCCAGAGTCTAAAGAGTCTAAAGAGTCTAAAGAGTCTAAATACATAAAACAGCAAAATATCATATCTACCCCTACTGTACTGTTAGGAATTGGAGGCACACCACAGTCAAGGTTATTATCCAAACAACTCAAACCCCAAGCCAGAGCTGTTGCATTTGAGGTAACACCTCCAGTGGTGGGGATGCCTCTTCCAGAGGAGAGCGAGTGCTGACCCTTTCCATCCCTCCTAAGAAAGGTGTCCTGGTGCCTGGCAGAAATGCAAAAACCACATTGCCAAACATGGTTAACAAGGTTTAGCAGGCAAAAGCTGCCCTAAGCTTCAGAGCCATTTCCATTTCACGCCCCACTTCTATCAATGCGTGGATGACATTAAATCCATAAATAAATAACAGGCACTCCAACTAAAAATCCAACCAAACATGCGCTACAGAACCTCCAAAACCCAACCAAACATAAAAAACCAAACAGGAGCTTTGTTTTTCACTATAATAATGTACCAAGTTCCCCCTCAAAGTCCATTTTCACAAAATCCTCTGGCTTCTGTGAGCTTACTGCTTCTTGACCTTCTTTTTCATTGAGAAAGATTTAAATCAAGGCAAGTAAGAAGAAACATAAGAACATAACTTTTCTGCTGCAAAAGAAGGTTAAACCTCCTTTCCTGCCCTTTAACAAAACCATTTCATTGAAATATTTTCAGAATATCCATTGTGCTTGTTTCTATAAATTCTAGTGCTGGTTAAAAAAAAAAGAAAAAAAAAAAAAAAAGAAAAGAAAAAAGAAAAGAAAAGAAAAGAAAAGAAAAGAAAAGAAAAGAAAAGAAAAGAAAAGAAAAGAAAAG
>JBCJKH010037562.1:1677-40620 GCA_039877255.1 Loriculus beryllinus | reverse complement strand
AACAGAGACAGTAAAAGTTATAAATAACAGTTCCCTTTTGAAACATGGTGACCTAGTACAGCTACAGGAATGATTAAGTAAGCTCTTTGCCACACTCTATTATTGCAAAATTATTTTCCTTAATATCTGTTTCCTGTAGCAAGTGGTAGGCAGAGTGAGACTCATCAGGTAAAAATTCTTTTTTATACAGGGATTAAAATGTCAAGGTTTGTTCTCAATTGAGATAGTCTTGAATACCTACAACTGTAGTTTATTGAATAAAATTAGTATTAACTAGAAAAATGGGCGGTCTTACTTCTCTGATTAATCAGAGGGATAAATTGCATTAAGATGTTGGCGTTTCCGTTGACCAGAAAACAAATGATTCTGTGAAAAATACGTAGGAAATAACACTAAACTGCTGCAAGTCTTCTAGCAAGAGCCACAAACATCAGAGGTAAACGAATAATCACCGAGCAGAACAGCCATTAGACATAATGATAGAAAAGCTCCTTTCACGCTAACAGACGTCAACATTTCTGTGCAATTATGAGTTGGCAGAAGCAAACAATTGGCTTTAAAACAAGATAAAGAGCTATGAAAAGAACCTGACTTTTTGCTTTGAGTGGACTGCGAGTGAATTCAGCTGCTCTGCTTGGAAAAGGGAATGAATGAGAGCACCCTTCAAATAAAATTCAATGTAAGAAAAAAATCAAACTGTTTTAAATTCTTGTTTCCTAAATTGAGCAAAAACTATCCAAAATGTCCAACTCGTCTGCAGTGCTTTTTAAGCAGAGCTAATAGGACTTCTCAAGAGAGTCTTTAGCTTTTTGTCCCTCAAGGAGCGCAGAGAAGTGGGCAGGGTGCTGATGAACAGCAAGAGCAGGATAAGGGAAGCACTGCAAATCTGTGTCTTCATCCATGGTATCTATTTTACTATTGAGTTCTTTTATATCCCTCCAATAAGAGAAGAGTCATTTCATGTCCTGTGTGGCCTAACATGCTTAAAACACTATTTGGTTTAGTATTTAGTTATGGGCTATTTTTGTTCAGTGAAAGAAGTTGCCAAAGAAAGTGGAAGATGTAATTTGATGGGCATATGGTAAGAGATATTGACTAAAGAAGAGACAACTTAGAAAGAGAGGAAGTATGCTAGAGACAGAGAACACTTGATCTGCACAGTGTCACAAAATAAAACCAAGGTGATTTCCCTGTGGGTGCCTTTCTTTGTGTGTTTGAGATATGGAACTGTGGAATTTATCTGGTTTCCTTTTTAGTTGCTGTTCTGAATTTCTGCTGAATTCTAATTTCCATATCCTAAATTCCTTCAAAACCAAGTGGATAGCAGTATTTCTCTGATTGCCATCTTTAACTGGCTTCAGCTAATTCATGTTGAGAATATTAGAAAAATACAATCCATATATCTCATCACTGAACAAGAGGGGTCAGAGCTGCATTTTCTCTGTGCTCCTAAATGTTTTTTGTTTTGGTTTGAGGTTTTTTAGGAAAGAAGATAGACTTTTAATTGAAGTCCTCCCCATAAAAATGCGAATAACTGGATTTTTAGAATAGAAGAAAATAAATTACATAGTGCCCTTCAGAAACAGTTTCTGATTTTTGCCATTCCAAGCTAAAATGATGGCACTGTCAGTCTTCTAAATTTAAACTGAAATTTTAGGGCATTTTGAAATTTCAGAGTTGAAATTTATCATTACAAAATTCCTGCAGGGAAACAGTTTCCCATATAATGATTGACAGAGAAGAACAATGTGGTAGCCTCTCAGAAGTCAGGCTATTCCATAAATTACAATGGAAAAGGAGATACTTTTTAAAAAAAAAAAAATGTATTTTGATCCTTCTTACTTATTATAAGCTGCATGCTAATCTCTTTCAAACAAAAGAGAAAATGTTACCGTATTATAAAGCTCTAAACCATTTGTTCTATGCTGAAAGAAAATATACAGGGTTTCAGTTCAGATATTATATTACTTTTCAGCTCAGTTTCAGGAAAAAAAAAAAAAGGAAAAAAATTCTCTGCTTCTAAGGCTTTATCTTATTATGCATTAATTTATTCTGTTGAAATCCAGACCATTTTGTTGTGTGGAAGGTTTAGTTTCAGGACTTCAATAAAATGATAGGCTGCCCAGATGTTTTTCAGTTACTATTTGCATAGTAATCTTTTACTGATGTAGGTCCTGCACTCACACAGCTAAACTCAACAGAATAGTGTATGGAAATGAAGAGAAATGTGAAACTTGAATGTATGAAATGGCTTTTTAGGCAATCACCTTCAGAGTTTCTAGAAAATTGAGGGGATCTGCAGTAACCTGAAAAACAGTGTTCAAGAAAGTGTCAGCATAACAGAGGTGAGACTTCGTCAGAAAAACGTAATCTGAATTTCTAAAGCACTGACTGGTAGAATAAGCTAAAACAAACCAGACTTGTTGCAGGCAATTGAGGAAATAATATTCATGCCTGAAATTACTTTATGTGCTGAACTACATCTTCTGACATCTGTGCTAACAAGAAGCTATTGCCTGTCAGGAAAGTGGTCATCGTTATTTCTACCTCATCCCTAAACAGAACTAACCGAAGTTTTCTTAGCTAAATATATGCAATAAGAAGCAGCCACAGAGTTTCCTGACAGATGGTTTTGGAAGCTCCATCAGTCGTGGTGTGAGAGTCGTATTTGTGTATCTATCTTGATAATTTCATATCCAGTATGTAAGGTATTTCCACACATGTATGAAACTGGTTTATAAACTTCCAAATTGTATATGCAGTTTTATATATGTATAATTTTTCAAGTTATATATATGAAAATTCTCAGTGGTGCAAGAAAAGCAGTAAATTTTTCTGTTTTCTGTATAGTTCTCACAGCCTGATACCTGAAGACCCAGTGCAGTAGCTGCTATGTAAGAAAGTAATTCTTACTTTTACTTATGCAAGTAGATGAGTTGAAATCAGGGCTACTCGTCTGAGCTGTACTTGGCACAGAGATTTATTTGCAGAAGGAGTATCTGGGAGTAAGAAAAATAATCTCTTTATATAGACCTACATGCAGTTTCTGTTTGAATGAATTCATGTTATTTCTAAAAAAACCTGACATTAAATAACTTTCCTGTTATACAAAAATATCTTTCATAACATTAAATGTTTTTGTCAAGTTGAAGCAGAGTAGTGAAATACTGTATAAAATGTAATTTGATTATGATTCTTTATTAATGCTTTTAGCTGTAATTTAATAGCATGGTGAAAAGTCCTTTATTGCCTAACTATGCAAAAATTACTTTTCTGGGTTGGGTGGTTTGACTTATAGTGTTCACTAAAGGAAGATCTAACACAAGTGCTTGACTATTAGCATATTAAGGTATTGCTGTATGGGAAAGCAGTTAAACATTTAAGCATTTCATTGAACTGAAACCACAGTGTAAAATGGTATTACAAATTGCCATAGGTATGTACATAATGCTGGAGTGGATGGAAACGCTTAGAAAGAAATGTCTCAGAAGAAGTGGGAAAAGATTAGGTGACGTTCTTTACACCAGAAAATAAGGAAAGATAAAAAAAACGAAATATAGAACACACATTATGTGGTTGCAGATCACACTCTGTTAGCTGGGGTTTCTGCTGCAGGGATGCCAACCAGTTCTCACACACTTCTGCTGTCAAAGTCCTTCTAAAATGCTGTTGAAAATTAAATAGGCAAACTAAAAAGTAAAATTATTTGGAAAATTAATTTATTCTGTTTATGTTGAATTCAGTGAAGTTTTTTTCAAAAGGTAGGCTTTTCATTCACTATACCTTTTCTGTTAGGCTGCAGCAAAGGCTCTCACAGTGAGCACTTGCGCTAATCAGGTATGATGGGTAACTGACTTGTCTTTGTTAAGTTTGACACTGAAAAAAGAAAAACACAAAAGAGAAATAGAGAAAAATAAAATGGGATAGAAATAAAATGTAAGAGCCGGGATGACAGTGAATCTGAGATTTTAAAACCTACTTGAGTTTTAATAGGTTGGGAATCCTTGCAGTCAGTTTACCTTGTGGGTGCACTAAGGGATGATGCCAGCACCTCTGAGAAGGAAAACTAATTGTCTGAGATCCCTGGCTCTCAGTACTTGCCCTACAAGGTGATCACTGTGACCATTGTCATAGCAGCGTCAGAGAAAGATGTGGTCCCTTGTCACTCCTGGCTGACCACAGTGGCAGCTATGGTCTGTATCTACCTCTGTATCAAGACAATGTTTAGGTGCATCAAACACAATTTGCAATTCAAAGATTTTCTCTTCCTGCCATTGCACTAAATCAGGACTCCAAGTGAATTCCTGGAGTTTAGTTTTGCCATTGAATTCTCCCCGTATTGCCTAAACCAGGGAGAACCATTTTAATTCTGCTTTGTCAGGAAATGGCTTTTATCAGCAATTTTACAGAACACGTTCAGAGGTTCAGCTTGCTTGTCTGTTGCTTTTCACATTTTTATTCAGCAAGGCATTTAAAACTAGAAAATGTTTATAGCATTTGCATGGCCCAAACTTCAGACTTATGTGGGGGTTTATAGTGTAAACAAATAATAAAGATACTGGCTAGAATCTCTCCTGTGAAATTTTACTCTTCTTCTACTCTCACATTGCATTTAACAGTATGTAAGCTCTGCACAAAATCAACTTCCTGAAGGTTTTGAGCTTGGTTCTTTTATTGGAGAAAAAGTATCTTAATTTCCCTGCCAAATATATGACACTTTCCTTGTCAAATATGAACACGTGTAAATATATGAACCCATTTTTTATATATATTTACTTACAATTTTTTACATATTCCTAATGGATGATGTAATTCCTTTCTTTATGCAATAATTCTCATGGGGCCAGATGGGATCCACCCAAGTGTTCTGAGGGAGCTGGCAAAAGTGCCCACTGAGCCACTTGCAGTCATTTATCAGCAGCCCTGGCTAGCTGAGGAGGTCCCAGTTGACTGCAGTTTAGCAAATTATCCCCGTCTCCCATCAGAAGGACCAGAAGGAGACTCAAGGAACTACAGGCCTGTCAGTCTGACCTTGATCACTTCCGTGTCTTGCAACAGATCCTTCCTGATTGTTGATGATTTCTGAAATAGATTCTTTTCCCCATGAGAACAAACTCTGCATAAATAGCTTTTGAAGATTCAGAGCTCTTCAAATTTCAACGGTGTGCAAGGCATTTCCTACAATAAGGAGTGTTTTGTGTTTTTCAGGGTTACGCCTGGGTGTGCCAGGAAAGAACACGTAAATGCTGTGGCCAGAAATGAGACTTGTAACCTTTAAAAATGAAAGCTGCAGACTTCTCTTTTTTATGTGTTTTCACTTTCGTGCGTGCTCATTCTCTTTCTTCTCTAAGTCTCAGCCTCAGGATCTTAGAGGTTCAGCAACACCTTTGCTAACCTATGTTACCTGGCATTTTCTCCATGTTAGGTACTGACATCACCCAGAAACCAATAGGAAAGTAGTTTGATATTTGAAGTTAGATGTGTTACTCATATCAGTAGCTCAGAGACATTTGGTAATAAGAAGTTGGTGCAACAGATTTAAAAATCGTTAACTTGCTGATGGCTTTTAATTTCAGAGGGACTGAGCAGTCAGTGATTTGGTAGTTTGGTTCTGTTCTGTTTTTTTCCCTCCTGCTTTTGTGCATGTTAAAGGTTTTGAAACAAAGATCTCTTCAGCATTACTACACTCAGCAACTATGATGGCTCTACTTTGATAAACTGGCAGCCCATTTGTCTCTTGCCATTTGCTGGTTCATCACCACATCAAGAGCTCATTGCTAGCCCAAGAACCAGCAAGTGTCAGCAGCATCAGTTCTCCTTGCTAAAGCTATCATGCCATTAGAAGGTTCCTATTGCCCTCATCTATCTCTAATTTCTGCATGATTTAAATGTGCGCTTGGCCCTGATGATTAGCTGTGCTGTGCTGCTGCTCTGGGCATCAGTCCCTGCAAAGGGCAACAGTTTGTTCTCAAGTTCTCAGTATCCCTGGGCTGATACTTTAGAACCTGTGCCAAAAACTGAAGCGTGATGACTCTTTTGAAGGTCAGTTTTCCTGAAATATACACAATACATTCCTAAATCTCTGTGAAGCCATGGATATAAAGATGAAACATGACATGAAATTAAAGAACAATGTCACTGTAATTAAGGCACCAGGAGGCAATACAGGTTTGTAAAGCTGCCTTTTTGTCTGTTTCTGCCATGACTGATTTACTTTTGAAATCTCCGACTGTATTTCCCAAAGTAAATCTCTTAGTATTTTCCTTCTGTTTCCTGCAACCTGGGTAAGTGCTGGACTAAATGCAGAAATATCGTTTTCCTTGTGGACTTCTTGTATTGCTCACCTCAGTATATAAATGCATCATATATTTATTGTCATAACAACTGGGTAAAACTGACTGCTGTTGTCACCCTCGATTTACAACTGGGGTGCTGAAGCAAAAGATAGTTAACAGCTAGCAATAATGTAAGGCCTGAGTAATGAGGAGCACTCAGGAGACACCTGGGTATTAGTCTTCAGCACTCTTTGCTTTCTGCCCCTCCTGTTGCTCTGCTGCGAAGCAGAATCATCCTCTTCTATATCTTTCACATCTTGCTTCAATCTCTGGCTGCTGCAAAAGCCTCCCTCAATGTAGGCAGTCCACAAAGGCTGCAGTTTGATAATCTCATGTAAATTAAAGCTCTCCTTAGCCAAGGCAAACCTACTGACTTCAGTAAGAGTAATAGTATTGGACTTCATACATTAATAAACAGGAAAAAACCCCTCAAATAAAGGAGTTGGAAATATATTTTGTATTGCAGCTTGGCTGTGAAACAAATGTGCATTTTACAGCAGTCAATTCTTATTATACTGACTACTGAAACAAATGAATCAGATGACAAGACCTGCACACGTATTTGCAGACAATAAGTCTAAGCAGTGAGTGAAGAACTGTTCTTTACTGTTTCAAGTAAACACAATGATCAAGCTTCAGAGCTTGCTGTTGGATTAAATCCACAAGCTCTGAAAAATAAGGCATTTCTTGGTCCCAGAATTCATCTGTCTCATTATTTATTTGCAGTTTATATATTCTGAGCTGAGCAGCCAATAAGGGAATGATAAGTAGCACTGAGTTGCAAAGAGGAGCCTTCTAAAGCTGGGTTGTGCTACTGTTTGGATGTACTGTTTGGATGACACATCAAGAGCAGCAAAACTTTTGTGTCTCATATGAGGGAGCTGTATCCTAACTGGATACAAAGTCTGCAGTAGGGCTCGGAAGACCTACAGAGGAAAGGTTCATGCCTTATTTAACTATTTTTAATAGATTTCCCCTCAGCATTTTTTACCTTTCACTGCTGGAGTTGGAACAGCGTACTAAGAGCACTCCGCATTTTATATTGTGTTTGGAGGTAGGTTCAATGTCTACATTTTAGTCCAACCTAAACTGAAATGCCACAGCTATTTTTATAGCTACATTAAGAATTATAAAGCAAAAGTTTAGTCTCCACATCCCTTGGTTTGTATCCAAAGTTTTAAATATTTACCAAAACTATTTGATTCCTGTATTAGGTGGTCTACTTCTGAAGAGAGGTGTGAAAAGGCACTGCCAAGATAATGGCGGAACTGTATGACACAATGTCTTTAATCAATGAGAGGGGTTTTGCTTCCCCCCAAACTTGCATGATTGAGTTACAATTTAATAGGAAATATCTGTCCCATGCTTCAGAACACACCTTATTCATGAACAAGTATGATTAATGACCACAGTGATCAATACAAACTTCTACAGTGAATATCCATCTATTCTGATGTTTTCCAGCACAGGAATGGGACACTGTCTCCTTCTAACCTTTTCAGTAACATGCCAGTCTCTTGGATATCTCAATGCTAGGTGAAAATGTGTTGTGGTTTTTCAGGTCAGTCAGGTAGCCCAATAAGACACTTCGTTTGGCTGCATTTTAAGAGCTCTGATCAGGCAGGGATCTTAACCTTTTCTTTCCATGCCTGCAACTCCCTGTTTTAATTTTTACTGCCTATATAAAATCCTGAGTGCTGCATGTAATCAAAGCCCAGGAATTTACACTCAGTTCAAATATAGTGATTCTCCTTTTTAAAAAACAGATGCAGGTAGGTAAACAGTTCAACATTCAGATAAGGGAAAAGACTACTGCTTCCAAGAAAGTGATTGGCAAGAAGAAATGAGAAGAGGGGAAGAGAAGCAAGGTTATTATTTGAAGGGGTGACTACCTTAAGATAACATAAATCAGGGTTTCTATAGAGCTTTGTAGTGTTTAGTAGTTTATCATTAAACTACTCAGGGCCTAAGTCTGCATCCCTGTGTATTTCCAGGCCACTCACACACCTTTACCTTGGGATGCCTTGGGATAGCCAGACCAAAGCCTTGGTACCCTCTCTCTGAGTTCATCATCTTTCTCTGGATGCCAAGCAAGAGAGCTCCCTTTGCAGAGCAAGATTAGCCATCCAAAGTCAACAACAGCCTCCAGCATGCAGTAATACATCATTACCAGGGTTATTAAACTGCCGACAGAGCTGGCAGCAGGATAGTCATATCTCCTGATATGGAAAGCTATGGAAATATTTTTTGCTTCAGGAATAAATCATCTGGCTATACTTCCACTCTCAGAAAAGGGGATGCTAGGCCAGCCTTTTTGGTGGAAACTGCTTTAAGGGAGATATGGATGAACTTGGCATCCTTGTAATATTAGGTGCTTTCACATAAGCTTCGAATTTCATGGCCCTCCAGTTACAGGAATGCAGAATTGGACTGCTATCTTGCTTTTCTAAGGTCACTTAGATGACTAACATCACACTTTAAAACACATCATTTTTAAATCTCTGATTAACAAAACCAGCCTCAGTTAATTGCTTATTTCCAAGTGTAATATATAGTCAGTAATGCTAACTGCTGCATCTATATGTATTTAGAAGGTGATGATAGCAACAGCAAGGTCTAGAAGTAAAAGAAGAATGATAAAGGAAATTCATACTAAAAATTATTGGTAATCTTCTTATTCCACAAGGAAAATAGCTTAGTTTGCAAATGCAGGTACTAGATAAACTGGCACAACTATTTACTATTTAAATGTGCTATTCTCGTAATTCTGAAACATCCTGATTGATTCATACAAAATCATTTCAAAGTCTTTTAAAAAAATATAACTTAAACATGAAAGAAATATTTTGGACAGCATGGTTAAGCGTGTCTTTTATAGAATCCATCATTTATTAAAGTCCTGTTACACTATAGAAATGCTTCATGTTCTGAATTTCACAAGTTCAGTGTGGAATGAAAAAAAGCAACAGTGAATACCAATAAGGCTGCTGAGGAAGCCCATGCATAAACAGTGCATACATATAAAGTAAGGGTTACATTTTGGTGGTAAAAACAAGACTATCAGGAATAAAATCAGATCAACCTGTTTCGGAGTATCCCAGGTCAGCACGTAGGGAAAGACTATGGACCAGTTAAAAGATGTCACACAGAAAACCATTGGCAGAGCAGTGAAGAGCACGAGTAATTCACTGGTCTTTCATCCCTTGAAGCACAGTCTCCTCCGTTTAAAATAAAAATAGCTTTTCAGGACACGATGGACAGAAATTTGTGCCTTTTCCATTTTGCTGCTAAATAAGACTTCATGCCATTGCCTTAAATGTTGTAGTTTTTGAACAATAGAACAAGCGCTGAGAGAAAATTGGCCCATTATCCCTTTGTCCATAGCAGAGACTAAAAGATGCCCAGCCTGACTGGTATGTAGTTCAGACATCTGTTCTGCTAATGTGGAGTAAGTAGATCTGACATGCTAAAGAATTTTGAAAACTCAAAATCTGTTTAATCCTGCTTGTGGTGTCCCATACAAGTTCAGCACTAGTCACGTAGCCTTCCCAGCTTAACCCTAACTCCACAATGATAACTTCAGACTCTTGTTCCTCACAAAGCATCTCCTGTACTTTTTTCCCCATGCAGAGAGTTTTTGAGAGGTTTCTCATATCCACAGTTTTGTAATCTAAGCTAAACTACTTCTTAATCAAAGTCACCACTTACCACAGCCTTTACTGAGTGCCTCTGCCAAAATTCTTAGGGGTGCTCCTGCGCCCAGGCCATTTGAAATCATTTCCAGAGAAGACCCAATCCCAGCAGCCAGCCTGTCTCTGACTCCCACTACTGTCCTTCCACAACCTCACACTCCCACCCCAGCTCACAGTGCAGCCAATGCAGCCAGCACAAGCCTTCCTTTGCAACCACATGTGGCCACACATCCTCTTCTCCTGGGGTGAGCATCTGGGATACAGAGGAAGCAACACTGAGATGCTGCAGAAACGTGGGAGAGTACATTGCTCCCCTTTCATGGGCCCAAATCAGATGTCCTTGGCAGAAATGTGGATAATGCTGTCTGTGGACACTTGGAGGCTGACTTTGTGAGTGCATGTGTGCGTTGTAGAGATCTGCAGTGCAAAAGCTGAATCTCATTGTTCATGCCCAGCTGGGGTATTTCCTGCTGTCCAGGTTCTGCTGCTGGGATTTTCTTCCTGTGCACTGGATGTTTCTGGACTTTGGTCAGTATTCTCTCATGGTTTAGCTGGTCTCGAGGTTCACCGTTGTACTTGCTAAACAAAGTAGAAGAGCCCTTTGTTGGAATTGGGGATGACAAATACGTAAATTGTAGGAATGTGAAAACATAAGAAAATTATTATTTCCTTCAGAGCTCTGTGAAAAATGATTTAAACCAGGTTCTACAAGGGTTATAAACTTAAATATGGTCTTGAAGAACTTGGTTTCTCAGTGGGCAACAGGGATACACAAGTATGGTGCAGACCAAATTCAGCTTTTGTGTGTAACAGGTCTGCTGGATATCATTAAAGCAGTGATATCATTCAGCCCTGCAGAGGGGAAGAACTACACATGGAACAGGCATTCTTTGTGTTTCACATTCTTGACTTTGTACCTATGTCCAACAGTGACTTGACTTCCTCATGCTGTACCAGCTGGACATTAAATTTTTTCTAAGCTTTTTTGTGTTTCCTGATATTAACCCTTGGTCCTTGATACACTGCTTCTTTTCCTTCCCTGCATTGCTTATCTTACCTTCCTTTTCATACCTCCCTTCAGTTCACATAATTTCTGCCCACAGAAAACTCCTACCACAAGATTTTTTGGCACCACTTCATAAATACAGTAACTAAAGGGAAGAATAAATTTGCTGATCATTTTCAGGTTTTGGGGTTGTTTTGGTGCTGTGGTTTTTGTTTGTTTGTTTGTTTGGGTTTTGGTTGGTTGATTGATTTGGATTTTGGTTTGGTTTGTTTGGGTTTTTTTATCTGAATGTATTTAGTCATGGAAACTAGTGTGAAAATGTTATTGTATTTCTATTGAGCTGGACTCTATGAGTGTGAGACAGATGCTATTTTCTATCAATTCTGTCAAGCTACTCTTTTTGATAGATAACTGGTCTCCCACTGTAGTCTCCCACTACGCAGCACCTCTGAAAGCAGTTGTGTATCTCAGTGTGGCAGTCTGTGTGTCAAAGGAGTATTGTATCCAGGACAGACTGAAGACATACGTGAGAAGAGTTTGGTAACAAATTCTTTTGAGAGCAACTGAAATAACTGCATAAAGCAGGCAAACTTTCAAGAACATGAACAGTTCTTCCAAAAGGGCTGATTTGTCCAAAAGCTTGTTTGATTTCTCTTTCCCATTGCATCAGTTATTTTACTGAAAGACGCTACCTCACCCCTCAAACCTTGACTTGTTGAGGCAATCTCTGCAAAAATCAGAGTTGTTTTGAGATAACTATCATGTTGCAATAACAATCCTACCTTAATGTTCCACCCATTCTTGACATTCACAAAGCAAAATGGAGTGCAATATCCAGTCGTTTAGTTTCTTATATCCCAACATTGTGTCTCCAGTGTGGCCACAAGTAAAACTTGTAACTCAGCTAATGATTCTGCTGCCACTTGAGGTTGGACTGAGGTGAACAGATTTCCACTATTCCAGCTAGCAGTACAGCAGCAGCATGATACCAACCTGAGAGGCAGTAATGAAAATATATAGCCAAAAGTTAGAAACCTGTTTGTTAGTTCTAGCAATTTGACCCACCTGGTGGAAACACCATAATGTAGACCCCAGGTAGCAGATATTGACCATCGTGCCCAGTTTGCTTTCCTCCTTTGGCCTATATGTACTCTTCGCTCTACTCTGAAATACAAGTTTAGTTTTGAAGGTTTCTAAGTCTAAAGGTTTGAGGTTGGAAAGCAGAGGCATTCCTAGGAGAAACTGTGAAACTGCTGAACCCTCTACCTGACTAGCAGAGCTTTCCTTTTTCCTGGTTACAGGGAAACATTCATGCTGTTTTATTTTCTATATTCAGTGAAATGTTTTGGGCTGGGGGGCTCCCACGGAAGGAGGAGAAGGAAGCATTGCTTTATTATATGTGACATATGATAAAATATTAAAGGGAAAAGCTTAATGTCCAGATACTTTCTTTGAATCCTCCAGTTCCCAGCAGCAAGGGCTCTCAGAGGTAGATTTTCAGTTTTCTCTTGTTATATGTTTGTTTGTTTTAAGAAGTGATCACAAACAATTCGGAAATGAACAAACCAGAAAATGAGACACCCTTTCAATTGCAACAGTTCCCACTGTTGCTGAGTCCTTCCACACTAGAAAATGCTTCAGATGTTTAACTCTACCATTTCCTAGCTTAGACAACAAAAACAGGGCCAGAAACAGTCAATGGCTGTGCTAGTATGAAATGGTTCAGCAAAGATTAGAATGGGACAAAAGCTCCCTCTGGGTGAATTTCTTTTTCTCGCTTGGAAGGACCATGGCAGTCTGCTTACCTCAACATACCTCATTTGACAACGGTAAATTGCTTTCCTAAAAGAAGTTTTTCAGAGAACAAGAAAGTGCAAATAGTGTCTTGTGAATGTAAATCTGAGCTACCAGCTCGGAGCACGTAAGTTTCTCCAGCAGCGCACTGAGTTTCCCTGTGGTCTGTATGTCATCTGCACACTGAGGAGATGAGGCTAACAGATACCCATATAGGCACTGTGTCTCCTGCCCTCATTTTACAGCCATGGAAATCACTTAGAAAGAGCAACTGATTGCAGACTGCAGGTCTTAGCTAACTATATTCCACTTTCCTCCTATGTTGTGCACCTCTACTAACTCATATGATCCCATGCTATGCCATGTCCTGGGGGACATGGTCGAAGATGCCTGCTTCTTCACTTACACCTTTCTCCACCCCTCAGCTGCACGTTGTTGAAAAGGTTGAGGAGGAGCAGTGGGTTTCTGGAAGGTGGTCATAGCTCTTTGCTCTGGGGAGATTAAGCAATTTTAGGACTTTGTGTCCTGAATGTAACCTTCCAGTTATTTGAAAGAGACTGCCACTGTATTTGAATAATCTGTTTATATAAACGAGTCTCATCTCAGAAGTCATGCCTTCCTGCAGCTATGAAATAATTTTTTGTGTTTCTAATTCTGAAAAAAAACCCCCTCAAATCCTAAAGGGAGTATTTTTATGTTATAATAAGCTGGTAAATTTTAAAAAGAAATAAGGATTGAATTTAGAATATAATTGATAACTGTCCTTTCTGAGTCTGGTGACTTGACACAATGAGGGGTTCTAGGAGGGGAATGATAGTGAGTAGCTGACCATGTTTTAAAATTTATTGTGAGCACAACTGAACTTTGCACAAGCGTATAACCCCCATCTCCGCATGCATGTGTATAATCTGCTTTTCTCAACAACAAGGGATCAAGATGCTGCCTACCTTTAATAATTAAAGATCCAGTGACATTTCCTACAAGCTTAGTTTTAGCATTTGTGTTCTGGCTAGGCTCCACTTCAGCTAATCCAGCCTGACCTATGTTTTCAGCCACTTTACTGAGCCCTGTGGCTCTGTGGTACAATGAAAGTACCTTTGTGCCAAAGTGAGAAGCCTTTGCAGGGGTATTTTAATTTTCTGTTTGTCCAATTAAAGGTACAGATGGTGGGAAAATAAAATGTTTACCTCGAGGAAATTTCCAGTATTTGGAGTTTTGGTTTTTACCTTCGAGTTCTTTCATTATTAATAGGTGAAATAGAAATGTTTGTCACAAAGGTGTTCCTGAAATGAACTGAACCATTTTGGAGCAATGAGCAATTCTGGCAGTGCTATAACAGTGGGCCATTGGATATATAGTTTAGGCAGTATATCCAGAGACCATAGGGTCAAGTACTTAACAGTGGCACTCATGAAGCACTGAACAGCTGAAAAAGATACAGAAATTAATGCTGAAGCCATGCAGAAAAGTGGTAGGAGAAGAATAGAATTTACTATTTTTGTCCAATAATAAGAATAGTAAATCAAAATCAGAATTTTGATAAAGGTGTTTTTCTCTGTAACCCACATCTCCTTGGAAAAATGGCTTTAAATTTTTTTCCTATTCAGTTAAAAGGCCCATTACCCTTTCCAAGAAAACAAGCCTTACCCATGCTCAAGCCCACCCTCAAGAGAAAAATAAACACTTGCTGTGGCAGGGGTCAGATCCCATAACACACACTCAGTCAGGGCCTTCTTTTTCTTTATCAGAAAGGTCTTGGTCTTTGTTTTGTTCCTGACTCTTTGAACACAGCTTTGGGACTTAATAAGTCTTGGAGACCAACCAATTCTTGCAAATGCAGCCAAGAAAGCTCCTGTTGAATATATGCACTGAAGCTGTCTCAAACAGGATGCAGAATTTACTGTCACTTCCAGAGTATGTTGTGTGTGTGTGTGTATGTGTGTGTGTGTGTTAACCTTTTGAGTGGATTGTAGTATTTCTTCAGCTTTCTTTGAGCATTTGTCTAGACAGTGTACACCAGTGGATTGTTAAGGGATGCTTCAGTCATAGGGTTGCTTGCTGGAGGGGAGCTGCACAGACCCAAGTGGTGTTTTCCCTTTTCATCATCTCAGTGGGTCACTCTCGTCAAACCTGGAGAGGCAGTGGGCAGGGAACTGCACTTTGGCAACAGTCCTTCCAGATTTATTCTGTTGTAGTATATTATCCCTGGAGGCCAGCAGGGCTGTAGTCTGGAGTTTGATTTATCTATTTGATTGTCTTGCTTGCTAAAGCAGAGACAGTAGGGCAGTTTCAGGAAGGAGACAGGCAGTGTGCTGTTCCTCATCCTCTCTTTCTGTACTCAGGGTGGAAACACATCTGCAGTGAGAAGAATGAGTACAAGTTACTTTCACATGTCTCTACTCCTTGTCCAGCCAGAGTACCACATGGTAGTCAGAATAACCTGAATGAGTACAAGTTACTTTCACATGTCTCTACTCCTTGTCCAGCCAGAGTACTACATGGTAGTCAGAATACCTGAAGGTTGGACACTGTGCTGTACTCAGAGAGCTGACATCTGATAGAGGTCAGCTTTGCTTGCTGTCATGGTCCTTGCTGCTCACGTTGTGTAACATAAAAGCCTTCAGACAGCATTATGGTTGGGTTTCCCAGGGCTGTGAAAGAGTCCCTTAAAAAGCTGGTAGGCATCCTTCCCTGGAAAGGTGGGACAGAAATTCGACAGGAGTGCCTGACAGAGGGGGCTCACTTTGTGTGCTTTGGAAGCCGGCACTCCCCTGCTGTGAAAGTTCAGCCTTTCTGCTTGTGCTACCGGGCAGTATTGAGGTATCTTAGCCTCACAGGGCCATCAGGTAATTCAGATTGGAAGAGGCATCAAGAGGGCTCTAGTCCAACCTTTATGCTCAAAACAGGATCAGCTAAGGTCAAAGCAGTATGCTCAGGCATCTATCCAGGCATATTGCCAGAAAGTCTTGCCATATTTGACAAACGAGTAACTCTTGTTCAGGCACTTCTGTTTTCTGAAAGCAGTAATATTTTCAGGAATCTGTGACATAAAAAACAACAGAAAAATACTTTACTGAAAAGTCCTGTATAAATACAACCAGAAAGTACATACCTGACATGGTTATATGCTTTTTCTTCCTGTGCTTCCCTTGTTCCTGGGCTTTTCACAGAACTAGCTGGAATTCAGCACAGCCAGGAATGGCAAGAAAACTGGTGGGAGACACTTGTATTTAGTAGGTAGTTTAGTAGTTAAAGCCATACTACTATAGTCAAATAATGATATTTGTTTGGATCATTTTTTGGAGAAGTTTTCTGATCCTCTGTCCCCCTTCCTTTCTCCTTATAAGTAGTATCCGTTTAGAAAGTACCACATTTGATTTGGGAGATTTCCTAAAAGTAGCTCACAAATGCACCTACATCATGTACCAAACCTTATTTCTGTCCTGGAGATTACTCCCACTCCCTTCGCATACTCATTTGGAACCCTTCTTTAATTTTGTTCTTTTCTCCAGGGACTAGCTTTAATTTCCATATCCTCATTCCCATTCTATATATTGCCTTCACTGTCAGTGCATTCACTTATTGAAAATCTGGGTATACTGTTCCTTTAGTTCTGGGATCACACCTAGAAGATCTGTAATCTACAGGTTACCCGATCATCAGGACTAACAAGCAAATTTTTTCCCTAGTTTCCTTTCGCTGTATATTTTAAAGGGCATTTTGTTGTTTGGTTTTGTACCCTTGCAGGATCTAGCTGAGATCAATTGGCAGTTCTGTTTTTTTAACCTTGTATGTCTTAACCTATGAAGTCTAGCTTTACTTACTCATCTGTCCTTTTGCCTTTCTAGTACTTGCAAGATTTTTTTTATATCTTTTGCTAATATCCTTTTTCAAGTGTATAATATGTTTTTTAATATCCTTTTAAAAGAGGGTATTATTTATATAGGTGTTGAATCCATGACTATAAGTTTTCCTTCTGGCTGAGGGTAGATATTGCTGTTACTTTTAGCTCTTCAAACAGTTGAAAATTCCTTTCTCCTTCCACAGTCAAGCTGCTGTATCACTTCAGTCCAAGTGATTTCATTAATCAACTTTCTTAGCTTGTTTAAATTTGCTTTTCTGAAATCCAAATCCTTATCTAAAGACCAACTCTTGTTTATTTGATTTTAAATGTAAGCTGAATCAATTTGTGATCATTCTGCAGTTACTTTCTACTATTCTGTTTCATTAACCATCTCTCTCTTAATGCCCTTTTAATTTGCTGAAATCCCACAGTGTAACATCTCATTGACTGCTGTAACTGTGATGAAGAAATGTGTTGGTTAATGTATCTGTGAATACCTTGTCATTGTGGGTATTTATAGCTATGGTTCTTCAGCCAGTATTTTGGAAATTCAGCCTTCCCATAACACTACAAGTACCTGTAGTATTTCTTTCTGGAATGGAATGAGAGCTCTCTGTCACAGCCAGCCAGACCAATTTGAATGTGCAGCCTCTTCACTTATATAAAAGTTCAACCTAAGCCCGCCAAGCACCTGGCCTTGACTGCTGAAGCACCACTTCCAGTTCCACTTCCAGTGACCTTACCTATGTGTAATTCTGTAGTACCAAACACTGTACAACTTGACTGCTCCTATTACTAAATCATTGCTTTCTCAAAGGCCCGCAGAAGGTTTCCTTCTGAGAAGAGATTTCATCTTCAGCAGAAGTGTCCAACTGTTGAAAAAAAAGAGACAACAAACACCCCTCCAGGAGGAGAGGGTCCCATCAGAAGTACCAGGGTCTGACAGTCCTTGTTCATGCTCATGTGTCTGTATTAGGAGTCGCTGGCCTTCTAGGTGCACCCTCCCTCCTTTTTGCCTTGCCATGCTAGCTGCAATAGGTTTCTGAAGGTGAATTTTTGCAACACATTACAATTACAGAAACACATGTGCTCAGTTGTGCTGTGCTTAGACACTGAAAGCGAACGCTATTTATTACTGTAGCTACCATACAAATTCACTGTGTAAGCCTGGCAGTGCTGCTATCAGCCATAGGCTTAACCACTCAGGTTGGGCTGGTTAATGACCTTTTAAATGGACAAATCCTGACAGATCTGTCTCTGCGCTTCATAGCAGGGTGTGCCATACTTTGAAAACTGGCTGGCTATCCACTGTGCGTCAAGGGTTTCTTTTGTTTGTCTCACTCATTTTTCCTGCATGTAAGAAAATAAAGCTGCTTACTGTGAGAAAGAGACATTGAAGCTTTAGAGAGGGTCATTTGGGAGGATGAGTCCAGGCAGACCCTGGGCTGAACCCTGACCTTGCTCATCAGTGGCAGCGGATTGCCATGGGCATGTGTTTTAGAGGGGTTGGAACTAGATGATATTCAATCCCTTCTAATCCAAACCATTCTATGCTGCTATGATGCTATCGGATATACTGCTTGTGCCTTGCTTCATTTAGCTTCCCCATGGGTGTTTAATTGTGGAACTGGAAATGGCATAAGCAACTTAAACAGAACAGCAGATGATTGATTTGTTCAGCAAATACTTTTCAGTTAATTGATTGAATCAGTGTTTAGAAAGTTTAACTGTAAATAAAGGTCACAGAAAGATGACTTGAAAGGTTATAACGCATCTGGGTTTAAGACAATTCTGGTCGGATACTTTTTAGGATTGTACACAGCTGCAAAGAAACTTCAAGAATTTTGAGAAACCCCTTTAGTATAATAGTCTGAGTTTCTGTGATTTTTTTTTAAGGTGACAAATTAGAATCCCTGAAATTAGAAAGCCTGGTCAAGTATTTTTAGGCTTATGATGGCAGTTTCATTTTCCTATGCAAAAGCTAGATTTTTAAACAGTCTTCATGCATTATAAGCTAGGAGAAGCAAAATAAGCTGAAAAGCTTTAGATCAGGATGGTAGAAATTCAATAAAATTCTAACTTTGAGGCCTAAGGGAATTTTTGATATTTTCTTCAATAGAAAAATAATTTTGAAAAGTATCAAATACTCAAATCCAAGACCAAGACACCATTTTACAGTTACCAAGGTGTCCTCAAAAATGCCATCTTAATGTGGAAAAAAGATTAGAACCCTGCTGCGGCCAGGAGAATGAGAAAGTGCTGTTCTTTGTGTGCAGCCAAGATGTGGTTAATATAATCTGTCATAGGCATTTCGCAACATCTAGTCTGTGGCTGTAAGAGCTTAAAATTACATTCTTTGTATGGTCTAATTCCTGCTTATCTTTGCTGTAATCACATTGCTCAGAGCTGTAATTTCTTTTTTTTTGCCTTGTAATTTTTGCTCTGAAATGTATTTGCCAAAGGAAGAAAATGTGACTGAGACTACAGTCTATTGTGAAGTAACTGTCAAGTAACAGTATCATTGTTAAACTATGGTAACTCGAAATATATTCCCATTAGAGGAAGAAAGGAAATATGGGTTCATTATGGCTTGTATTAAAGTCTTTTTCCACTGGATATCACTGTGGGCAGGTAATGCTGGCTGACTTGTCCATGAATTCTGGCCAAACGCAAACCCCTCAGCTGTAGCTCTGAAATGGGCTTGTGTTGTCATGGCCTCTCTCAAGAGCACCCTAACACCTCAGATAAAACCTTCACTGCTCCTGATTTCTTACATCTCAGAAACATCTGCAAGGGCTTTCAGTGACAGGAAAAGCTAGGAGTTACAGTGTGGTAACCATTCTTGCTTTGAATTTGACATGCTTTGAAGATGACACTGGGTACGTGCTATTTGCTTTTAAGGTTAGATTTCAAATAGAGATGGAAGGACAAATTGAGATCTGAAAGTAATTACTGAGAGCAGTTCACACCTGCTTCTGGACATCCGCTTGAAGCCCTTAGTGCTGACTTCAAATGGGTTAATTCTTTTCTAGAGCCCAGTGAGATGCTTGAGGGCTGGATTTTGTTAAATGAGAAAATGATTCAGTTCTGCAATAAAAGGCAGGAGTAATAGAGGGAAAAATAATTAAAACACACACAATAAATAATTGCAACAGCAGAGAAAGGACTCTTCTCTCATCAGCATGTTCCAGTTGGCTTATAACAAAAAAAAAAATCTGTCCACAGATTCACCACAAAATTGTAGCTTTTCCTTAGGTTATAAGATGGTTTAATGTGCCACTTATTGTTTTCATGGTTGGTATCTAACTTTGTCGGTGTCCTGGCTTCAGCATTAACACTGTAATTTAATACTCATATATATGATTATCAACTTTGCCTGAGCCTACACCCTCATCTTTCTTCCCCTTTCCTATCGCAATCACAGAAGCAGTACAATACCTCTAACGAGAGCAGCGACAGTTGTGGTGTGGACTTGTGTTCAAACTAATGCCTCACCCAATCCTTTCCACATGAGCATTTATGTTCATTGGAGAAAAAACTTGCAGGGAAACTGCATCAACATAAGAAACTCTGGGAGAATGTCCCTATGAGTTGGCTGTCTATGGATCCATTGTGCTGTTTCCATGCCTGCTCATTTTGAAACTTCCTTCTGTTTTTTGTGGGGGGCAATTTCACATCCTCAAATAAGTCTTGACTCATAGTTTTATTGCAACAGAAGGAACAAGTATTATCTCAAATAATGAGTCCATGATAGAAAAATAAGTATGTGCAAGAGACTTACTAAATGAAGCTGCTTAGCAGAGGAGAGCCATAATGACACGTTGTGATAAGGGACATACCATGGACATTTGGGTTTCCAGATAGTGCTGTGTGACACCTGTTTGAATGCTGTCAAAGCCATTATATGGTGCCTGTCACCCCCTGTGCCTGTGGGAGAGCATTGAAAGCCTTCCTTTTCAAAGCATTGTAAAATGACTAATGGAAGAAAACAGAAGGAAAAAGGAACTTAAAATATGTCATTAACGTACAGGTGCAGAAGTGCCAAAGCCCCTGAATACACCATAGGAGCACATACAGTGTTACATTCATGAAGGAGACAATGAGTGTTTTATAACCAGCTCACCATGTGATACCTAATTAGCACAGGTACTCTGATGAGTGAGGAAGACGTAGGAGTTAAACAGCTATCAAGTGCAAAACTGACCCACTATTCACGTAAGAAGGAAAATGTGCCTGGACCTGGAGGTCCTATACCTGCGTTTAAAAACACAAGCCAGCATGTAACAGAGAACACAACTCATGTATGTGTTAGGATCAAAAGCCAAAATACACAGTAAAAGTAACTGCTTGTACTTCTACAGTGTGTTTCACACAAATATTCCAAAGCATGTCATCATCTCATACTGCCTTTTCATCTTCAAGTCCAGCTCCAGGCGTGCTACTGATTCCACTCCCTTAACAAAGAGAAGGTTAGGATGCAGAGGCAATCTTCACAGAGAAGATGAACGATTTGCATCATCCCTGAGATATTCTCCATCACTAGTATCAATGTTATCCATTTAATAAGTGAGACACTGGAGATCTTGATGTCTGCTTTCACACTTAGTAGTCACTCAGTGTCAAGTGACTACTGCTTAAGGCAAATGATTAAAAACAGTTTAAAAGCCAATGTGGGTGACATTGTTTATGGTTTATGTCAGTTTGAGTAGAAAGAGGCAGGCTGATGTGTTCAGATTCTCTGTGTGTCAGTGAGATTATCAGTGACAGTCTGTTTTCTTCCTGTTGGTCTCTGCCAATTTCTGTAGGCTCTCTGATCTTAAGTAAAGCACAGAGAAGATAAATTGGCAAAACATCTTAGTATTGATAAACCTGCTCTTGCAACTGATGACTCAGCTGCTATCTGACTCTCCAAGTAGATGTGAACTTGAGGTTTTCCTGTCTCTGGCATTTCACCTTTCCCAAAGTCAGCAGCTTCTTCATGGCCTTCTTGATTACTTAACATAGATTGTTTTAATTCCCCTCAAAAACAGAACTTAAGAGAGCAATACTTTCTTGGAAAAGAACAAAATGCAATTGAGTATTCAGAGAAGGCAGTTTGTGCCTTTTAACACAAGGTTATTTTCCCAAGGGATGGACTCTGATGTTTGTACACCCCCCAAAATTATTTTCCTCTGTAGCAGGATCTGGCCCTAAACAGTTCATGGCTCTGTTACATAGGGAGTCAACTGTCACTAGCAACAAGCAGTCAGGCATGATGAATGATGTCAAAATACACCTTTTTTGCTGACGGGGTTTAAACCCTGACAGTTTCTAATAATTTCTCTTTGTTTATTTATCCTTTACATCCTTAAACTCACTTGCTACCTAAAGATCACTAGCATTGCTAGTTCAGCAACACCACTGGGGTTCTTTGGCGTAAGAACAGCCTTGTTCAAAACATCAGGAAATTCTTGGATAAACTCACCCACAGGATTTGTTTCTCACGTACTTCACCCTGGACTACAAATCTTGTACTGTTTTTATGTGCTGCCCATTTCAACACATAACTATTCCTTGTTGCCCGCTATACAACTACATGCATTGCTATAAATGTTCAGGCAGCTGTTGTCACAACACTGGAGTTCTTCCAAGACCTTTTTCCAAAGATGGAAACTTAGCGAACAGGACCTCATCTATCATGTGATTTCTCAGCAATTCTCACCGGAAATTTTAAAAACTTTCTGGTGCCATGGCTGCAAGAAAGCCTATTCCTAGTCAGAAAAGCACCTAAAGCAGGTCTCATAGTCATCCACAGCTCTTAGGGACATGTGGAACCTCAAGTGTGAGTTTGTGTATTTTCCTGACTTGGGGATAGGATGAAGGGCATGTCTCACTGATGACATGTCAATTTTAATAATCTGACCACATGAACATCTTTCAGTTCTGTCTGAAAAGTCCATGCTACACTATTTGCTCATTTCTGTTGTGAAGTTTTCTTTGTGAGGGGGGGTCTGTCTGCACTTCCCCTGCAAGCATATTTTTACATGGTAGAAATGGTTATTAGGGTTTTTTGCCTTGACCAGGACATTAATGATCTGAAAGTTGTAATGTTTGTTGTTCATGAGTACAAACTGAATGTAGGCTTCATGTTCAAAGGTGTTAGGTGAAATTGATGAAAGAGCCAACCACAAAATTGCCTAAGTTTTGTACTTCTCAGAAAACAGGAAAAAAAGTCTTTCTTTAGTTTTCTGCAGTCTTGCTGTTCTGTGGAACTCATTCATGTTGTACTTCTGTCACAACACTAAATCCAATAATGTGGTTTCCAATAATGCCTGGAACTAAATTAATAACACAGAAATTAGAGGAGTTATTGAATGTAATTAAAATGAAAAGTTTCTATCAATGCTTGATTGCTCATTGTGATAATTGGAGACATGATATTTAAACTGAGAAGAAGCAGCTAACTAAAGTTTTTCTGTGCCTGGGATTGTTCACATGTAGAATATACCAGAAGAGCATAACAGGTTTTTATGGGCAGTACAGAATGCCCTCTCTTTCTAGTATATGAGACATACCAAATAACCAGGTGAAGGAAAAATACTGAGGTCATTATGAGAAAGAGTAGCAAACAGGGTTGAAGTTGTGACAAAATTAAGTTGCTAACCTCAACTGATCTCAGTGTCAGTCCACTGGCTTACATAGCTGGAACTGACACCAACACTGGACTTTGAATTTTCAGTCTTTCTCAGCAGCACAACAATTGGAGGACTTTTTTGAAAGTTCTGAAAATGTTTTAAAATTACCACCATCAGTCTAATCTGGGCATAGGCTTGAAACTAGGTGGGATTTTTACAACTACCAAATGGTCTGGAGGCATAACCCTAACAGAAAACCAGCAGAACACACATTTTTAATCACCGCAACAATCTGGGAGGTCCCAGGCTGGTGCTTGGGCAAGGGCAGCAGCAGTTAGTACAAACCAGGAATAATATCTGGTGGAATTCATTTTATTTTAGCTGTTCAAACTACAGCATATAAAACAGACTAATTGTCTATACTCACTGAGTAGCTGATGCAGAGACAAACACTATTTAAGATCTGGCCCTCCCACCACTCTTAACAATCTTAGGATGAACCAAATTGATTCTAGCTGCAGAAATAGACATTCTTAATGGAGTGCAACTCATCTGACAGTCTCACTGACTGAAAACAGAGCCAAGGGCAAGCAAGTGACCTCCAGAAAAGTAGTCATCTAAAGTCACTGAGATGAGTCCTGAGATAACTCTATTTCCTGTACTTCATTCGAAGCAGACCTCTCCTTGATGAGTGTCCTTCCATTTTCTAAGCTGATACAGATGCTTTTTCTATTCCATGAAAGGGTAAAAGGAATAGGGAAAAGCTCTGCAAAGGACTGTTCTGATGCTGTGATCTGGAGCTCTGTTATCCTCCTATTGAGAGAGTCAGTTTTGCTTGAAGATTTAACAAAGGGTGCATTGGACATATTTTCCTAGTTTCCTTTGCAGACCTGGTAAACCAGTGTGAAACTTGTCACTCTTTACTGACAAATATGGAGTGCTCTGGGTGGGAATAACAGACCTCAGCCCAAATCCATTTGCAGGTTTTGGGGAGACACAGGCAGGCAATGGTACTGTCACTGTCTGGCATAAACCTGACTGCTAATTACTACCTTTCACATGCAGTGGATGTGTTTCTAAAGAAACAAGATTAGAAATGCTGCTCCCTAAAGTCAGAAGCAATGTTTTTATTTGTGAAGTGCATGTCTTATATAGAAATTGAGCAAATTTCTCTGAAGGAGGACATAATTAAAGGAATGCAAGCCCCCAGGTCAAATATTTCACCGTGGTCCCACTGTACTTGCTGCTATAACCTTAGCTTTAGAAAATTAAAACCTCAAAAAGGCTGAGGGCTGGACCCATACACTTTTCTCTGCTTTTGATAAGCAGACTTTGGTGCTGCAGGAGAGAGCAAACCTTGCCACTGGAAACATCCAAATGAATCAAACTTTAAGAAGTCCTTCAAACAGACCAAGAACCCTATCTGACTTCAGCTGTGCATGAGTATTGATAAGGTCCCTGGGCCTATGATAGCAGTAGTTCCATATGTGATACTGATTTTACTCTTACAACATCCTTATGTGTGCTAAATGAAACTTGTTAGTACGAATTTTTGTCTTATGAAATGTAACTGGTGAGAATGTGGCCTAACTTGCAACCAGATTTAATGGGATTTTGTCTCACTCTGTTTTTTGATGCTTAGATCTGATTGTTTTTAAGCTGTCTTCAAATCAAGATCTTTGTGAGAGGGAGAGCTAGAACTAAAAAAACAGTAAACCAACTTGCTTACAGCTTAGCATACAGATTCTGTGGTTGCAAGTTTTGTAGAGATTTCTTCTTCCCAGGATCACACATCTTGCCATAATATCCTTTAGAAAACACATCATTAGTGTAAAATGACTAATAGGAAAAAAGAAAAAGAAAAAAGAATAAATAAAGCAGCACATTACTTTGTTTTCAAATGCAGTTACTTATACCTTTTTTTATTTCTCCACATGCAGAACTGGGAAACCAGGGAGAGTTCTGGTCACTAGGCAAACATGGCACAGCATAATCAAATCTACCTAATCTCTCTTGTTCATTTTGAACTAGAAGAGAAGAGCAACAAACCCAGTTTGCTTTGTGTTCAGTAGAAGTGAAACAGTCTGGGAGCTCTGCCTGGGTTTTGAAGCTCCAAAGCACTGGAGTGCAGCCAGGCTATTCCAAGGACCCCGCAAATGCATAATAACTTTAGGGAAAAAAGAGTAAGGGTGTGATTTTGTTCATGGACCTTGACAACATGCTGCTAAGAGACAGCTTAGAGTCGGCACTCATAAAAGTTGTCTCTGTGTGAGTCATCTGCAGTACAAAAGTCCCTGGTGAGCCACCGGGTTCAAGAATTAACATCTAGTCTGTTATTTCTTTTTTAGAGAAAATAGCTGGTGTTTTGTCTTCTGATTGCCAGGGAGAGAAACAAGAGCATCACAGTTTGTTCAAATGTCTCAATTTCCAATTATGGAAACATAATATTTGTCACTTTTTTAGCTGCTTTTCCACTTTAGCTAAAATGAATTGTGTTAAAATATTTTTGTCTCTATTAGAGTTTATGAAGCTGAAGGATCCTTTGAAATGAGTGGGAGCCTAAGGTTGTGATATCAGTGCTGTATCTTACTGCCTTTTTTTGTGAAAAAAGAACCTGTCACCAATTTTTCATAAGGATTTTGGTGGCATGAGAGTGAATAGATATCTCTTCCAGTTTTTGAACCACTGAGAGTTAACCCTCTTAAAAGAAATTAGTCTGTGCTGTTGCAAATATGTAAATCTCTTAGCTGAGATGTGTGCCTTCAAAAAACAGCTATTATTATCTTTACCTGGTCAGGAGAGTTGTGCAGGCAGAGAAAAACATAAAAGCTGAGTAAGCCCTTGCTGATGCTGTTTGCATACTCCTTCACAGCACATCCCTTCAAAATCACTAAACTTGTCACCAGCTGCCAATTCTTATCAAGAAAACCCTTTAATTAAGTTCACCACAAGCATTTCTGAGCTGTGCTCACAGAACTAGCTTTGAGCATCTCAGTCTCTAGATGGATCAAACCCTACTCTGTGGGTTTGATCACTCTCTGGGGAGTGTCTGTCCTGTTAAAACTGTCTTGCTTTTTTACCGCTTCAAGGCTTCTGCTGGTCACCTGGAGGGTGTGAGAAGGAGTGCTTTGATGCATAGGTTGTTTTTGCCGATGAAAGTGAGGAAGGTGTTTTGATTTCCTATGACACACTCTTCTAGTAGCTTCTGATCAGTTCTTAGAGGGATATAGCATTTGGTTAGGTTTTTCTTGGTGCTCAGGGTGATAAATGTGGGACAGGGATGCTGTGGACCACTGTAAGCTGGAACTCTCTTGTGCAATTGCCTGGAATGAAAAGAGTTTGTTTTATGTTCTTAATGTTTCACCTTACACAGAGTGAAAATTCACTGTTGTTTTATATTTGCTATTTTAATAACCATTTTAATGGTTTTAATAACTCCTCACCTGTGGAATAAGAGGTAGTTTGTGAGTCCAAGTTATGCTCATAGAGCAAGAAAAAAGGCTATTTGTCAAGTTTTAAGTAGCTTGCTAACAACATAGAAACTCTAACTAGAATTTACACCAGCTCTGTTAAGCCAATGCTCCAGGCTAAGAGGTTTCCCAATTGTGTTTGAGGGTGGGTGTCTGGATCCAGTAAGGGAGGATGGAGGTGAGATCTGCAGCATGGGACCATTGGTGGGCAGGCAGAGGATATGGAAGAAAATTTCTGAAATGGCCCTGCACTCCTATATTGGGATTCTTCACTACCTGTGCAACAGAGGCAAATGTTTACTATATTTCACAATAGAAGGGTATGAAGAGTTTAGTCACTTCCTGATCTCATATGGGAAAGGGAAATAATCCTCAGAATTCATATATATTACTGAGTGTGGCCTGCATATATTATATATGAATATATGTGCACATAAATGCCAAATTATATATGCACATAAATACCAAAAATGACCCATGGCAGATATTTCTAAACAATATCAAATAATAAATAAAACAGAATATTTGATCGCATTGCGTGCAGAAAAATGATGAATAAGATTCATGAAAATTTATCAAATACATATTTAAACAAAGCTCTGGAAAAAAAGTAGAACAAAATTTTAAGAGATTTTGCAATGCAAATACCTGTTCAAATCTGCCAAATTTTTGGTATATGTTACAACTAAAATGTTTTACTGGTTCATGAGTTTTCAACCTGCAGTCCCAGCCCTTGACTCCAGCTGTGCAGAGCTGAGGTCACTCTTTTTTTGTTTCGTGTTGAAACAGAACTTTTGTGAAAGAGTGGAAATGATTGTGGTGTTTTCTTCTCTTGCAAAGCAGAGACAAAATTTGGCAAGACTAGAGAAATGCTAACAAAGATTAAATTATCTGTTCCAATCTTACTACAATATTATTTCCTTTGCTCAATTCACTGTTTTTCAATAATTTTAAAACAGCATGTTATCTGTGGTAACAGCCATGGTTATTTTTTAGCTTCAGAACAGACCATTATTATCATTTAATCTGACCTTCTGGATACCACAAGCCATGAAATTGCACCTATGGATTCCACTGTCTAATAATCTGTCAGAGGAGATAAATGCTGGGTAGAGTTTATTTCTGTATTGACTGGCAAATCTCTTCTGCTCCAACACAGAAATTTCGGAAGACTTTCACCCTGGTCTGCCACTTGACTCAATGCTGATAAAATTAGATCAGTCGGTCCAAAGGAATTATTTGTTTTCATTCTGAAGCACTGGATGACATTTTGCTTTTATTCATTTGCAGGCTGAAGTAAATACCAGTCACATCCTCGTTTTGGTGCACTGTATTGCTCAGGGAGCTTGGAGACTGAATTCACATGATACTACACCCCAACAGTGCAGCTGCCCAGAGTAATTTTCTGTAACATGCACAAAGCTGACAATGGGCCAAATGTTCAAATCAAAGTTTTATCTCATTATCTCAATGACTGCAGAGTCATTGATAAGAGATGTTAAAGCCACTTTCCTCCTGAATAAAGAATCAGGGTGTTCAATATGTCAGGTATAAACTTTGCTCCTCTGTCCTTTCAGCTGTAATCAAAGAAAATGGGTCTTGACGAAGTGAGATGACAGAGTAGCTCTTCACAGTTTTTCCCTTGAGCAATTCTCTTGAATGCAGCTACCTAACTATGAGATGCTTGTAATGAAGGTCTGCACGTATCCATCTGGCTAGCATTTGCCTTTCTGATGTCTTATCTGTCATGCGATTATATTGAGTGGGATGGAAAAGAATATAAATTGAATGCAATGGAATAGTAATGGAATACCCCTATATTTCACTATGGGTTCCAGGGAGAAGGGAGCAACATGGTGTGGTCAAGACTCAGACATCAGGCTATCCCTGACCCACCTCCCCTGAAGAGCTCTCTCATATGTTTGCGCCCATTACAGAACCTACGCTTAGCCACATGTATTGTTCAAGTCCAGATTTACTCATCATGTTTGATGTAGGATGTGACATGCATTTGTAAATGTAATGAAGAGATCACCAGTATTTTAAAAATGAGGATTATAGATATTGTCTTACCAGCAGGGGCCGTGGGCAAGTAATAGCAGGTGTTGCAGACGAAGTACTGTTAAGAAGGTCTGTTTCACTGCTCAGTGGAAATTCAGTGGATGTGGTAGTCAGTACTAATTTCCTATGGGCTTAAATGGACTTATAGTCTGTCCTGTTGTGTGCTACAAGGAGCCTATCCAAACAATCTGCAATAGAGTTTAAATTAATATCAATTTTTTAATAGAAATTTCACACTGATTTCTACTCTGCTCTACAGATTTTATTTTTTGATGTGTGTGTTCTCCCATCCCTGTAAATGTCCTCACATACATCTTGTTAAGACAGTCAAGAGCTTTTCCGTCAATAACTGTGGCTGCTGTGATCCCTGTTTCCTTGACAGAGTTTTGTTAAATAGCATAAAAGTCCAGCTTCTATTTTTTATACTTGCACTTCACTGAGGTCTGGGTTTTTTTCTCATGTTTTAAATAGATACCACCCCCTTCCCCAGTGTTTTCAAAATATCCATGCAGTTTAAACTTCTCAAAAGATGTGAGCACCTGAAATTCTTCAGTTTTTCTAGAGCCTTTGATTTAATATAAGACACCAGCATGAAACTTAATGGCATATGATATTTCAGAAGCCTGACTAGATGATCTAATGATTCCTTCTGGCTTTAAACACTGAAGCTCTTGGATCCTCAATTTGCTGATGACTACCTCATATAAAATACAATTTAGACTAAAAATAACCTGACAATTCATCATTTGTTTTCTTAATGGGAAAAAATTATTTCATTTCAGCAAAATCACACAAAAAGAGGCTTTGCTGGTGCACCTTTGATTTGGTGGTGCTACTTACCTTAAAGCCTCATCTCTAATGAAGGATCAGAGCCATTTGTCTATGCTGGATCATGACTTCAGGCCTGTATCACCACTGATATGTGGAATGTCCTTATGAATATAAAAGAGAGCAGAGCTCACTTCTACAAAAAGAAAAACAAAACAAGGCAACAATTGCAATTTCCCTGCCAAAAAAGAGTTCTAATAATGAGTGATGTGAAAGCTTCAGGGAGAACTGTGAGGATCAAATGAAACCTTCTAAATAACAACAACAACGATAAAAATGTTGTTTTAAAATTTATTAGAAAGGATGGCTGAACTAGGAGTCAGAAAATCTGGGCTTAGAATAGTATATCAAGCAGGGGAGCCTGAAATGAGTTGTCATTAGACTTTGGGTGTTCAGATCCAATTTTGCAAACAAGCTTGCCTAAAGCTGTCCCCAGCGTATCAGCAGCTCTGGAGCAGGTGTATCGGGATACTGGTGGCTTCTGCCAAAACTGCTGTGCAAGCCTGAACCAGGGCACAGGACACAGGTGTCCCCTGGAGAGTGCATCTCATGGTGTGGCTGAAAACGTGTCCCTAAATGGGAGCAGCTCTTGTGGAAAGCATACCTTGTTTCCATCCCTATCATGTAGCTTAGGTAACAATGGGAATATTTAGTCAGCAATGCCTCCTCCCTCTGGGACATCTCCTTTTCCAGCCAGTGATGGGGTATCTTGCAGACTGCAGAGGATCTTAAACACAGATTAGAGTCAAGACTACAGAAAAAGTCATTTCTACCACAAAGCAACATGCTATCTGTGCTGAGATACAGTGGGGAGCAGAGGCCCCTGTAGTGAGTGCCTTGAAGATGCCTGGGCATCTACCTGCAAGCTCATTTTGAGAGGGGTTTATAGAGAAAAAAGTTAGATATTGAGAAAAAAATGACTGTAGCCCAGTATATTTACTGTAATTTTTGTCTTCCTGAAAGTTGCTTATTTTCCTCCCTGCCCAGAATGAAATCAGCGGGAATTAACAAGAAGTGTCCTTTCAGGTGCAAACCATAGTTTCTCCTCCCTGCTCCCTCTGCTTCGATAGAGAGCTGGATAAAACATGGATGCATGCGATCAATTCTGTGTCCTCTCAAGGTAGGTTCTCAGAGGAATTTTAGTCTGCAAAGACATGACACAGTTACTTTGTGAGAAGGATTTAGGATTGCTTTGGAAAAGGCTCCAGTGTAGCTGTGACTAAGTTCATTAAACAAGATATTGAACTTACTGACCAATGACATGAGGAACATCATACTGCAACAAACTCACATGATTTTGTTTTGCCTTACTCACTCTTGGGTTACTCTTATAACCATGTTATAATATATATAACTACTCATAATCATGTTTGTTACTTGTAACAAAACATTTAAAATCAGGGTTTGTTTGTTTGTTTATTTTTTATTATCGTTCTCTTTTTTATATCTTTTTTACATGCTTAGTTACTATACATGAAGTTATTGGTTTTACTAAATGACCCAAGTAAGATTAAAATATAGTATGATTTAATTTTTAGGATGACAGATACACATACACACACACACCATTACTGCCCTTGTTCTGCTGGCACATCTGTGGCCAATAGTAAATATTAATAGCAATAGTAAATAATAGTCATAATAATAAGAATAGTAATAAAACTCCCCTTACCTGGAAGATGCTCAATAATGTCACCAGTCATATTATCCATGGTCTTTCTTGTCTATGAATTGACACTAATGACTTTATGAATGAATAAAATGAATAAAATTAATATGAAAAGAAAATATATCCCCATTATTTTTCCTTGATTATTTTGTAATGGACACAACTTGACACGTAACTCTTTGCTACTGCTTTCCAGTATCTGCTGCTGGTATTTGTATTTATTCATTCATTAGGACACTGAGTTAAATTGCTTGTTTAATCTGGTGGTGCTTATTCTGACTTTCTACAAAGTTTCTTTATCCTTTGAATGAACTTTTCTCTCCTCTCCCTTCTTCCTTTTGGGAAAGCGCAGAAAATAATCCTTGAATGAAAGTAAAGAATTCTTGTCCTTTTGTGCCCTTGTGTTGGGATTTGCATCTTACTTCTTGCAAGAGGTTATACAACATATTCTGCCTGCCATCAACTTCATGATGATATGATGCTTGATGAAGAACATTTGTACTGTAGGTGTGCACATTACTTCATAGTTTAAATAGAATCCTGCTCATTTGCCTGCTGCACCATGACATTCAGAGGATGATATTTTCCGTTTCTGTTGCGCTTTCCTGCATTTTATCAGTTATGGTGATAAAAATATGTTTTTTTGAAAACAACATGAAATGCTTAGCTGATATTAGAAAGAATTTGGGGAGGAGTATGCAGCATTTGGATATTTTTGACTCATAGCACTGATGCAGTTCAGCTTAAACACTGAGTTCTAACCAAAGTGATCTCCATGGGCTTTTTTGTCGTGGCACTTGTGTAGTGGGACCCCAGATCTTCCATTTCTGAGCTTTACTCAAAACACACAGTATACATAGTTTAGTGACTTAACTAAAAATGAAGTCTCTGTCATATCAGCTGGCATATCAGTTTGATAGTCTGATAGAAAGCTGGGAATGGGTAGAAAAGCCCCAGCATGGAGGTATGTTGATGGCCCTTTTCCTCTGCAACCCACTGCATGTACCAGGACCAAACTGTTCAGCATTGCAGGAGCACAAGCAATGCACATTTGGATATGACCTCATTTTCCTTCTTAAAAACCTGGCATTTTGACAGGACAAAAATAGCTTGATACTGGTATCTCACTTGTATCCTGGTTTCAGAAAGTGACCTTAGGGTGGAATAACTCAGTAGAGGTTGTGCCACTGGTTCCCTTCCCAGTCACCTTTCCTTTGGGGTTGGCTAATCATTTATGCCAACATTCAATGAGCTAGCTATGTAACTGAACTGGCTGAAAAATAACCTGAGAAATTAATTGCTCTCAGCCACATTCTTTTTCTGATTCACAGTGTGAGTGCCAATTGCTGCAAGGAGTGGATAGTCTGGGGATGAGAACGAGCTGCTTGGAGTAGGAGTTGAGCAGGATGCTGGGATGGGAGATGCCAGGATGTGCTTATTGAACAAATTCCAAAAACCAAGGAAGCTGAAACAAGTTCATGTGATAAGAGAAATTGGGGGGTGGGGGTGTACATAGAAAAACAGCTACCCAAAAGATGACCTATAAAGTTACAGGAAGAGATTCTTGCTGTGGTGCGTGAAAATCAAGGAGGGTGTTAGCCCTTAGGTTTTGCACACCAATGTGCTTAGCTTTCAGCCAGGTCCTGAGGGTTGCATAGAGCACAGAGAGTTAAGAATCTGTATGAAAGTCTGTGTTGGAGAGATGAACAATTTTCTGAACTGTTTTTGCTTAACTCTATTTCAATTGTAATTTACAGATAATTAAATATAAAGTAAAATAAAGAGCACAGCATAAAATATAAGGAAAAAATAAAAACAATCTAGAAAATAACAATTTTAATTTTCTGCATTTCCTCAGAAGATATGAACAAAATCTTTAGCAACAATTGGTACAATTCTCTTTTTTTCTTTTTTCTTCTTTTTTGTAAGCTCAAACAGGCAAAAAGTCTTTCAGGATGTCTTTCCGATGATTAGTTGAACATCCTTCACAAAATATGCTTGCAATTATTTATGACTTCTAACCATGCAACAACATGCCAAAAAGTATTTTCATTATTCATGCCTCTTAGGAGGCAGAAAGAGACCGGAGCACTACCTCTACAAGCAGGACCCAAAGTTTTCAACTCACTGCACAAACACAGGCTGCCTGCAATGTATATTGCAGTGAAACAAAAGTAAACCCACTTTATACATTCCATTAAATATCTACCCCTCAGCTTTAATCCACTTAGATCGGGTTTTGTCACCTCTTTAAAAATTCTGTCCTTCACAATGTATGATATGGATATTCTTTTTATAGAGAAAGTAATTATGGCAGTTTTCCAAGCGATCACAATACCACTGTGCCCTCAATTCCCAAGGGCTCTCTCAAAGAATTTCTTTTAATTCGGAAAAAGATTACAAAGGTGGTGTAATCTGTCTGACTGAAATTAAGTATTAAAATTTATCTGGGGAATCACAGTCCATCAGCATCTCCCTCTGTAAGACCCAGTGCCAAATGGTTCTCGTAGGTCAGCAAAATTGTTCATTTTGGTAATTTTGGTCACACCAAGCAAAACTGGCCCGGCTACGCAGCTAGTGTAAAGTGACCTGGCAGTTACAGAAGTGATGCTGATTTATGCTGGCTAAGAAGACTATTAATTATATTCATTTTGCTTATCTGTAAAGCCCTTTTATGAAATAATGTGTGCTGATTGTCTCTCCACTGTAGAAACATGCCAGGAATTGTAAATTAGCCATGTGTAGTGCATTTGAGGTAACACAAGGGTTTATTTCCTGTTAAGTTATTAAGCTTTTATTGAAGCATATTTTGTGTGATCATCAATAATATTCACATTCTTTGTACCTAATACGTTTCACCTTTTTAGCACATTTCAGTTAAGGGTTTTAAAATAGGCTACAAACACTAATGAATTGAGCTTTGCAGTGCTCCAGTGAGGAAGGTAAGCAGCGTCACTGCAGGTCTGCAAATCAGCAAACTGAGGAAAGGAGCAGCTTTCTGAAGATAGCGCAATAAATTTCACATGAAGGTTCCTGCTCTTCTGCTGGTACCTCAAGCCTTTTTCCCCTTTTCTTTCCAGCAGTGTTGCTAGAAAGGAAGGCAGCTTGCCCAAGGCTGCTGGCTGCATCTCCAGGAGAGGCAGGGCCCTGGATGAACCCAGGACTGGACAACACCCACCCCATGTTTCAGGTACCCCCGAGCAGAGATGGCTCCCTTGGCCTCATCCCCTTGCTCTCTCACCTTGCCCTTTCATGCCACAACCTGCCATACCAAGCTCTGTGATCCCTCATCTATGCTCTTGCCAAGGTCCTCAGCATGGTGCATCCTTCCAATTTTCCACTCTTGGCTTCAGCCCTCCTTGCCCCAGCCCTGCTCTGCTCCCCTAACTCCTGCACTTGGGGTCTTCTCACACCATGGCATGCGTCTTTGCGCACTAAATAATTGTAGCTGTAAACAGAAAGGCGATCACCTCAAGTGGGAGATCTTCAAGACTCTTTTCAGAACATATTACTTCAGAGGACAGCTCTTTTGAGACCTCTGAGCTGGCGTACCATAAGCAAGAGGGTCCTGGTGTTGGTGGAAATCTCTGTCCTTTATCACATTCTCTGCATGTGAGAACCCATTAGGAGTAAAACAATGCAGGACACAATCGATCAGAACTCTGCCTTTGAAAATCAGGACTGTGGGCCACAGACATGGCCCCTGCCTGTCACATCTGTGACAAGGTCCTGGTGCTGCTGCTGGTGCTGGTGCAGCTTCCACTCAGCCAGTGCTTTTGAAATGAAACCGTGAAACCATCTATCACCATATGTATAAGTGAGGCCCAGAAGGCTGCAGTCTCCTCCCTTCCTAGGCTGCTTGTTGCTGTGCATGGCATCCCAATGACACTATATGGGCATGCATGTCCATGCAGCTGTACGGTTTCCCCTTCTCCCTCCTCCCCTCACCAGTCAGACCAGGGTAGTTATTTCTAACCTCTTCCCACCCCTTCTAGAAATTTGGCCAGACAGGTGCATCCCAGGTTCGTTCACTCATCCCACACTCACCCCAGAGTTCTATGTCAGAATTTAGTGGCTCATTTAGCTATGTAATCTTCATGGATAAACTGTTTGTACAATTCCAAATGGCAGAGAAGGGGGAGGCAGTGTTGAGATTCCCAAGGCCAAGTTTTGGTACTGTGGCATGGGATGTGCATCGTCAGTGTTTTGCCTCACTAATTTTCCAGGGTCACCTCACCCAGGACTAGTTGTGCAGCTGCTTGTTCTGCTTAGAGACCCAACCCCCTTGTGCTCATCGTTGTGAATTTGTTTGACTTCTTGAATTTGCATACCCAACAACATCTCTCTTATTTGCAGTGTCTTCTCTTGAAGGGACACCAATTGCATAATTTCAGCTTGCACTCCCTTATTTTAGATAAAAGGAAACAACAAACCAAGACACAACTGTGCCTTCTGCAAAATTCTGTCAACAGCCATTTTACATGACAACAGCTCAGCGACAGGACTTCTAGAGGTCCAGTAGTGTGGTACCCAGGATGCTAGCTCACTACCACTTTTGAGTTACATGAGGAAAACTTTGCCAGTCTAGAACAATTTTCCTCTTGTCCCAGGACTGAAGAATTGCTGCACTAAAAGGAGCAGCACAGATCAGCTCTGGCTGCACACCCAATTTTTTAGCAGACTAAGCATTTTAGTAACCTGCAATGAATGCTGCCAGGGAAGAACGAGGGTGAGTTAATCCAGTGGAGAAAGTTTTATGAAGGAAACAACCATGCAGGGGTTGTGAAATTAAAAGGGAGAGAATATGTTTGAAATAGTGTATCACAGTTGGAAATAAAGCCTACTACTGCTTGTGAGGGTAACAAGCATACATATTTAATGGCACAATTCACTGCTCCCAGTTCTGTACTTCCCAGTGGGCCTGTGGGCTAATCCATGGGAGTGCAACAGATCTCAATTCCAACCTTCATCAAAAAACATTGCAACAGCTTTTAGAGTTATGTATTGCATTAGTTCTTTGTCTTTATCTCCTCTCTGGTGAGAGGCACATTTAAAAAGTCTTTAAAATCAATAGTATGTTGACATATACAGCAGTGTTATACGTAGGAACCTTGGAGAGGATGGTGAAAACTCCATTCGCAAACCAATGCATGATTCTGTCCTGCGGATTTCAGACAGCAAGGATTATCCACTTCTGTCCATCACAACTACAAACAACCATGGACTAGGTAGCTGCTTAGTCCAGACAAGTCTACAGAGTATTGAGTCCATACCCATCTCAGAAATCGAGCCAGACAGTACTTTTTGCACTCCACTATAAGCCTCAGTTCAGCTGGAAAAAGCTTCTGTGTCACATAGAAAAAGAACAGCATAGTCAAGGGTATGTTGGCAATGTCCTATGTCCCATCAATATCAAGGAAATGTTTTACATGGAAATGCTCAAAATTATTCTAAAAACCTGACATCAGCTCCCACTGCAGAAAAGGCTGATGCTTTCCTACTGTTGTCACCAGTACTTGCCAGTCTGAGATACAAACATTTCATCTGTCCACTGAAGACTTTAATCTATTTCTACCTTAAAAGGAGTTCATGAAGCAGCTTCTCACAAGTGATTTGCTCTGAATATGATTTCCCCGAATATTTTTTTCCTTCTGAAGAAATATTAACATCCATTCTCTTTGTAGTGATGTAAGTTACAGCTTCAGGTTTGACAGACTAATAGATTTCCTTTCCCAGCAGGCTTTTACTTGTTTGTAAACTCTGTGTTTTCTCTTTCATCTTTTCTTCAGATTGAATGTATCCGGGTCTCTGCAACTTCCCTGTAAACATTCAATGTCTGAAACTTTCATAATTTCTTTTGCCTGCCCTGATTTAATTTCACCTGGTTGCTGTTGTGTCGGTGTTTGGGATTTCCAACACTTGCCACATGTTGAATACTTGCTTAATGGAAATTTTTGGTAAGAGAGTAAGGAGAAACAAATGAGGGGGAAAAAAAAGATGAAACAATTTATTTTGCTTGTGTAAGCATATATTTTGTTACAGATTAACAGCTATATATACAAGAAACACAAGAGCTCTTCTTGGAGAAGTTGACCAAGGCATTGAGAAATATCGGCACTATGAGGAAGCTAGTGCCAAAGCACTCTTGCTCAGACAAAGCATCAATAAGCCTTGCCTACTCAGGCACTGCTCTTTGCTGACAGTTTCTTATAGCAAGGTGGGGTCCAGGGAGCCATTTAAACAATTTTTTCAGATTTCTTAGATGAGGTTCCTTTTTTTTTTTTTTTTTTTTTATATATATACAACTTATGCAGCTTTTTCTGATTTGGTTATACTTTGTATCAATGGCTCATGTTTATACAAACCAGGCACTAATAAACATATCCTATTGAGATTATCTGGCACAACTCTTCAAACTTCAGACAAGTACGTTATATTGCTCATTAGCAGATATAAAGTTTTAAGAACTTTTTTCAACCCTTTCAAACTATGAAAAAATTACAGCAAGAGCTGGTTGGAGAGAACAGCTGAATTATCTGAAAGTGATTTGTTATCTGCTATTTCCCTGAACCAGCTGTGGTGTTAAAAAGCCCCCAGTCTCTTGCCAGGTTTCTGCTGCCTCTCCAGATCCTCTGCTCCGTGTTCCTTGCCCAGCCATTCCACCTCTCTGGCCCCATTGGTAAAGACTTTGCAGCAAATTTGTGTCTTGAAAGTCACAGCTGCAAACATCTGAACCTGACAGCTGAGCAGTGCAGAATGAATCACACACCCTAGATGTCAACATTTTTTTGTGCTGTTTCTTTGAACTGCCTGAATGAGCGTGTGAAGAGAGAGGCATTGCTAACTATAAAGGATTGAAGTGACTTCTGCCTTCAAAGCTTTGCCACTACCTGTCATTAGTTATGTTAATTCAAAGGGAGGAGAAAAGGAAACCTTTTGACTGATGACAATACCTTGATAGACAGTCAAAACCTTTCCTGCAATGTTAAAAATGGAATATATGAGATTCCTCTACAAACAGCAGATTAAGCAAACAGATTCAGTCCCCCTGGAATAAGCTAAGAGTTCCCCCAGCTCCTCCATCATAAAACCCCAAAAAATCTTCATGAAAAGATGAACCTCTTTAAAACATAAACTATTCAATAAAATAAAAAAAATAAAAAAAAGCTTCCTTCATAATAGATTTTATTTATAGTTGTTAAAATGAAAGTCAAAGTAAGTGCTGCAAATCCCATAGAAAGGCCCTTGGAGGAGGGGATGACTTAAGGAAACAAAACTCTTATTGTCTTGGCATTCCTCGATGCTCTCTGCAGAATCAAATGCAGACTTTTGTTATGGTTATTACAGTCACTATTACTTCCCTAAGCACACTCAACACAGAAAGAAGCATAGACTAATCTAGAAGGTCTTTATCCTGCAGAGACTGAGGGCTTGAGGGGAATGGAGTCCCAGCAAAGATCTCCATGTAGGTGATCTTTGCCTGGATGGAGAGATTTGCCTTCATTGGCAGATTGTCTGATGCTCCATGAAATTTTAGAAAACCTCATTGTTGTATGAGGTTTTCTTTATTATATATATATATTTCATATATGTATATCATATATATTTATTTAATACTTGTATATTTTTG
>JBCJKH010037558.1:0-15732 GCA_039877255.1 Loriculus beryllinus | reverse complement strand
CTCTGCATCCTAGCTGCATCCACAACAAGAAGGCAATCCAAAAGCAGTGATTATTTAAGAAACTGGTGCTGTTGGTTGTTTTAGAGCATTCACACGTTCAATTAACACATGTTCAGTTGGGCAGTAATTGCTGGCTTTGTGTATTTGTGGTCATGGATAATTTACACCATGTGAGGAACTAAAATATTCCCACAGAGTTCAACTGTATTGATCCACAACCCACTTCTAAATGTCATGGAAATATCTTTCAAGGGGTATCAATGAACAACGTTTTTCTGGAGGAAATTGGATTTGATTTGGCAGCATTAAAAGTGTTTAAAAATCACTCACTGAGCAATTACAGTGTTGGCTGTGCTCATCTTGTTGAGGCTGAAATTTGTTCACCTAAGGAATGATACACTGAACTTGCATGCATAGCTGGAATTGTCAGTGGGGCATAGGGGCATAAAAGTCAAAGGATAATTGTTTTCTTGCAGAGTTATTATTTTCTCAGGACCATATTCCTCTTAGTAGAAGTATGGCATTGTCTGCCAGGGCCCATAATTCCAGGAGGCAAGCACCTTATGGCTATGTGGACTTGTGGGGAAAAGCTGATTTAGGAAAATCACTGTTTAGTGAAGAAACCTCATTTTGATCACACAAAGACTATATGCAATGGAGCCTTTCATTTCAGTTTATCATTCTTCCTGCTTCATATATCTGGCCTTTATCTATTGCCCTCCCAGCATGAGCTCAATAGACTTAAACTGGCATTCATCACTGTCCTCTCACTGGAGCTTTAGCTTGACAGCATTAGTGTGAGACACCTACTTCTGTACTGCCAGGTGAGCAGTACAGGGATGATGTGAGGCAGCAGAAACTTGTCAGATCCCATAGCTAAGTACAACTCAGATTTCAAAGCCAGAAAAATAAACTTCTGAGTGGCTGTCATACTTCAAGGCTGAGAAATTCTCAGTTTAAAGCATTAGAAATGATCCTGGCTCTGCCTCAAACACTTGTTTTGTGGTGTCACTTCTGACTATTATAAGACACAACAGCATTTGCTTTAGAAAAATGGTTGTTTGACAATTAAAACACTGGGCTTTCAAAAAGTTAAATATAATTGAATCATCACAGATTTGTAGCCTATTTGCCATAATAATATTCTGGTCATCTTCTACACTTTCTTTGAGTATTCAGAAAACACATTACCCATGTTAAAGTATTAGGACCTATAACGTTTCCATGCTCTAAGCTAGCATTACTATCATCAGTCTACAGAGCAGAAAATTTAAGGCAATCACAGTAATGATTTTGTTCACTGTCATTTAGCAGATATGCAAGATGAATGGGAATAAGATACAGACCTCAGTTGCAAAACTCGGGTATCAGTACTTCAGGATTCTCCTTTAACTATCAGAAACAGTAACAACTGGTGGTGAATTAGCAGAAACTACAATGAGGACTCATGCACTTCCTCAGACTATGCAAGGTAGCAGGATATTGGATCAGTCATCTGTGCATTCTCAGAGCACTGCATCTGTGAGGTGTTGCTCTTCTATTGAGCTTAAAATCAGTGGAAATAAGCTAAATTAGTACCGAGTATGTTCATATCTCTTATGTTAGGGTTCCTCTGCTGAGAGGTGGCAACTTTATATGTTCATGGCATATGTTCAGCCATCCCTCTGAGCCTTGAATAAACCAGGGATTTAATTTTGTTGCTTCAAATCTGTCACACCAATGGGTTCCCCCAGCAGTTTCCAAATGCCTATGTAGTAGCTGTTGTACATAACGTGGTCGCATGCCCTGTAATGATATGTCTGCGATAAGTAACTTAATACCAAAAGCAGCAGAGAGAAAATGTTGATTCTGGGATAAACTTTACAAACCTCAGACATGCTGGCACATGTTTGAAAAGGTTTTGACTGATTTCAATGAGACCACACTTCTTATCATTCCACCCTTACCCAGAAATGCTTACTCACTCTGCCCCACTTCGGAAACAGCAGGGTGACAGGGATCCGAGGAATCTGCAGTTCCCTGCTCTCTGTTGTGACAAGGCAGTGACAACTGCTTCTGAGATTGGGCAAGTTTTCATATGCCTTCCTAGTTCAAGCCGCATGAACAAGGCAGACCACTGGTCTCACTGAAGATTATTAAAAAAAGTGGATAAAATGCACTAGAAATAACAATGGAGGGAAGCACTGTATGCCATTTGGAGCTGGCAAGGGGCTCTAATCCATGTTTTTTGTTAAAAATTAAAGCACAAGATGTATGAATTGCTAAAAATCAAGGTTAAATTTTTTGAAAATAAAATTATAAACATTAGTGAAAATCTTTTGCTGTGCAAATAAATAAGGAAATGAGTCCACTGTGTTAGTGAGGATGGGTGAAAAACGAAAGGTAATAATGATACATCTCCAGATCCAAAATTAATGCTTCATCTCATTTTTCAGTAAGAAAGATGATGTTGATATGATGGAAGCAAAGGCTAAATGGTTTATGGAAGTGAATGCACAGTGACAGAAATGACCACACCTGCATGTAAGAATTCTCACCATTCTCTTTAGAGAAACAAAACAGCCTGTTTTTTTAATGGAGCATGGAGGAACACCATCTGACTAGAAAACAGCAAGCACACTAAATTAATCCAGAAATTAATCCAGAAACAATAAATTAATCTGAATTAGATGTAAGATTAGCACAGATATTCATAGAATCATAGAATCATAGAATCGCCAGGGTTGGAAAGGACCTTAAGATCATCTAGTTCCAACCCCCCTGCCATAAACAGGGACACCCCACACTAAACCATGCCTCCCAAGGCTTCGTCCAACCTGGCCTTGAAGTGGTGAATATTTAAAAGCTGGACATTAAGTAAAACTCAGGATAAAATGTAGTATAAAAATTAGCAGTGGCAAATTGGTCAGATGGTTGTTATACTTTCTGATACCATTGATTACTGTAAAATATAGAAAAAACACCACTAAAACCCAAAGCTAAATATCTTTCTGTACTGTAGCTAGCTACCAATACCTTATAGGAAATTATTATACGTAGAGGTTACATGAAGAAAGTAGCAAGAAATATGAGCGCAGAATCAGCAAAAGAAGAGAAAAAAATGATTTGTCTGCAAAGAACTGCCATTAGTGGAAATCCTTAAACATTTGGGATTGATTTTGTAACATCTTCATTAATGACTCTGGGATAAGAATTTGTCATTTATTAATGAAGTTTGGTGATGACACAAAGCTCAACAGAGGCAGACTGTAATATTGTACAGGAAAAACTAAATGACCTTGAGAGTAGAATATGAGTAGTGGGACGAAATTTAATTGCATAATGTGCAAAGTCATGCACTTAACAAGCTTATAACATGAACTTCTGCAAATTGGGAGTTTCAGATGCAAATGACAGAGAAGGAGGTAAACCCTAGGGCACTTACTGATTACAGGAGAATTGTGAGCCACCAGTGTAGGGTTGTCATGAAAAAAACAAGTGCCACAGCTAGAAAATACCTTTCCTAGTACAGCCAGTAAAGCTAGAGATGTGTTTGTGTCACTGTGAGATACTAATCAGGAATCATGTGAAATGTCACCTATTTCCCCTTTTTGCAAAGGACAGATTTAGCAATCCCTGGTATCAGCTACTGGGATTTTCTTAGCTGGAGACAGGGATTTTCTTCTGCGTGAATGAAAGGCAACACAACCATGCAAACGTCCCTATCCTGCCCCTGGGCCTGGATCAGTTCCCTGCACAGTGCTGTGCCCTACCTGATGGATTCATCAGCCCCAGATAGCGCAAGCCCAGCATGCGACAGAGACGTGTCCTCCCAGATGTAGTTTTCTTGATTGAAAAAAATAAAATTAGCTAGAAACTTGATCACTTCCTATAAATAAACCCTTGGGTTTGTAGCTGCCCTGTCCCTCAAAAGGGCAATGCTAGGAAAAACAACACAGCAAACAGAGAGACAAAAAAAAAATAAACTTGGGCTGAAAATAAAGAGAGCTTTGTAACCTACAGAAAAGAGAGATTTAGCTGTGAAATTATGGAGGAAAATAAACTTGCTTTAAATTTAGCTACATTTTTTTACCATCCTCTATTTACATTTTTTTTCCCCAAATGAACCCAGAAAAAGTTCTTAGCCCCTGATTTGTTCTGTAACAGCATTACACCAACTTCTTGGCTTAAATCTACTACTTGTTAGAGAATGTGCTATTTTTTAACAAGTCATCTCATAAATTCTTTATGGATAAAACACATATTTAATTCAAGTTTTGGGTGTCAGCGATTTTTTTTTTTTAAGACAACTTGGCACAGAACTTTTGTCATAGAAAATGAAATTGAATTACTGGAGTTATTTTCTAGTTTCTACATAATTTGCAGTGATCTTCCATTGTATTTATAAACATTTGTCTGTAGGAAGGAAAGTCAGCAAACTCAACTGGGCATTCAGAAACGTGGTGCTAATTTCTAATGTGAGGAAATATTTTCTCCCTAAACAGACCAGTCTTTTCACAGTGAAAATGGTTCAAACGAGGAAGAATAAATTTTCCACTAACTGTTGTCAACTACTGATGCTTTCTTCACTAGAACACCAATTATACTGACAAATGTTCTTCGTGGGCCTCTTTTGGGCACATATATTTCACCAGTTTTCTCCTTCTCCGTGGCCTGGAGTGGAGTCGTTTCTTTGGAGATCTAAAGTGTTTGTCTTCCTTCTGATCCTGCTAGACAAGTTACTGGCTGGCAATTTACAACTCTTCGCTAACAAAGTCCCTTTCTCTAAAGTCCCTGATCACTTCTTTTTGAAGACATTTAATTTCTTTGTATTTTCATTGTGCTCCACCCCTGGCAGTGTTCAAGGCCAGGTTGGACAGCATCTTGGGTGACATGGTCTAGTATGAGGTGTTCCTGTCCATGGCAGAGGGGTTGGAAATAGATGCGTCTGAAAATCCTTTTCAACTCTAACCATTTTATGATTTCATGATCCTAGCTCTCATCATCATATGTGATTATGGAGATTAGTTTGGAATTCAGGAGGGTTTTTTACAAAATATATTTTGAGTCCTACACGTCCTGCTGTTTTTCTTCATGTTTTATACTTGTCTATATCTTTCCAGAGATGCTGAGAAGCACATGGTTTTCAGCAGTGTCTAGGACAAGTAGATACTTGTCTCTTCACATTCTTCTGCAGTATCATATGAAAAAACATATAGGCAAGAGGAGAGAAACTGCAACTCTGTCACATACAAGTGCCCATGTTGAGCCACTCCATCATCTGGTTATTCAGCCATGTAGAATATGTGACACCTCCTGAAGTGTGCTGCGGGTCTGTGGCAAGTAATGTTCAGCAGCAGGACTTAACCAGCCTCTGTTCTGCACTGAGATATCTAATGTTTGGAAAGTCATTCAGTTGAATGACTGTTTCTAGGCTTTGCCCAACACAGACAGAGTGTGCACCACGTCATAACAAGAGTGGAAGCCAATAACCTAACCTCAGCATTAGTGTGGAGCAAACTGCTGCATGCTCTCATGGTATTGATCGTAAGCCCTGTATCAGGAGGGGCCAGACACAGTCTTCGCAGCCCAAAGTTAAATCTTGACCTTTTACTAAAGGGGAGGCAAGGCTAATTATGCCCAGGTAGTTAGGCAATAACTGAGCTTGAACACCTGGTGGAAGAGTTTCTGGGACCTTATGTCTCTTCCAAGGTGATCTGGCAGCTGTGATAGACTCCAACAATACCTGAGAGAGAGAACTTGCTGCCAGAATCTGGTGTCCTTTCTAGCCCTTTTGCAGCTGGTTACTGAAACCCTGTTTCATGTGTATACATAGGAAAAAGTGGGTATTTGCAGTAGTGTATTTTGTGACATGGAAGACTGGCAGGGGAATACATTTTCTCTCTTATACATACACATATGCACACACACGCACACACACACGGAGACATGTCCCAAAGCCATTAAAACCTCAGCTGAAGGGGGGATTTCTCAGGATGTGTGAAGTGACAGTCCTTGGCACTTCTCCAGCCAGCCTCCTGCAGGTCTCTGCTGCATGAGAACAAGCTGATTAAGAGTTTTCCGTACCCTGAAGCTAGGGACGCTTTAAGGGAAAGGGTTGTTCCTTTAATCCTACAGCTGCACAAAGGGTACTGCTGCAGACAAGGTAATGAGAATTTTCCAATAGTCTCACCTTCCCCTTCCCAACTGTCTTTCTCACCCTTTCCCTGCCCTCCTCCCTCCATCTCCAATATACTCACTCATTAATGATAACAAAACCCCCTATCTGATACACACAGAAGTGCAAAGCTGCTGCTGAACAGACTCAGTTTGCCTCAGAATCGGTCACTGCATCTGCTTGTGAGGCTGTCAGTCAGGACTGAAGATGATTTGAGAGGCTTTCTTATTGGCAATTTAGTTAAACCTGCTGTTCACAGCTAGGTCTTGGGAGAAGGGAGATGAATGCACATTTTAATGACTGAATCAGCATATATTGGGAATCAGGATGGCAGCAGCCTCACCTCCCTGGGGGCTCACCAGCTATGACAACCGAAAAGCCTCCTGCCTTTTAAAAAGTACATGATTGCTGTATGCCCCCCTGCTTGATATATATTCGAGATGGATTGTGCTGGGGCTCCCCAATGGCATTAAACTATACCCAGTGTTTGCAAGATGATGGTGATGCTGTTTACACCCTGATTCCAGTGCTGGATCCCAGGAGGGATAAAATTCTACTGCAGAGTAGCTTCAGCAGATTGTTGCATCCTAACCTTCTTGTATGAAGTGGTAATGTAAAACATCTGCCTGCTGACAGGTGTAATAGTTGTTTTATATACACACACTTACCCCTGTGCTGCCTCGTGTAAATTAGCACATCTGAACCACAGTCAGTGGAGTTATGTTGATTTATATCTGCTGAGGACTGCAGCCATGATACTTGCCTCTGCTTTTGTACATGTATGCATATACATTCAAATACTTTGGTTTTCAATAGTCTTCAGGTATCCAGAATAAGATTGTGTCCTCCATCTGTTCTTATTTCCAACAAAACTCTCTGCAGCTATTGAGTCGCAAATGTGAAATTATTCCATATCCTCAGCGACATTAAGATAATTGAATTTATATTGCACATATGCTTGTTTACACATGCAAGAGCTCACAGTCATTATTACTGTTGCTGATTTATCTTATTGCCATCCCAAGCTGTATGCATTTATGTACATCATTCATTTTAAAATATTTCAGAAATAAATCATCACATAACAAACTAAGCAATCAGATGAGTGTCCTATTATTCCTCTCATCTCTAACTATTCCAGTAAAACTACCAGCCTTCAAATTCTTTTTTATCATTTCAGAAGTTATATTCTTGCACTTTGAGCTCAACAATTCAAGCTATTTTGAACAAATGCATAGGAGCAAGTTACAATTTGAGGAAAACATACAACAGAGTTTGGGAAGTTAAGGAATTAACTGGAGAATTAACATTAAACAGTGCATGTGTTTCAAGCTTTTAACAAATCATACCCAAGATCAGTATGTTAGAATTCAGACTTAAGTATTCCTTATGTGCAAACTCAACTGATCCCAATATAGTAAGGCACCAGAAAGCAGCCATGTTTATCCCGAGAGGATTTTTCTGAATTAATTCTGTAACAGCCATCCTACACCTTCTTGCTAGACCCATCTACTTTCTGGACCACTTGTCTCTCTGTGAGGATTTTTCTTTGTCATTCCTGCCTATTTCAGGTTGTCTTACTCCTGGATAGGAAGAACATTAGCTCTGACAGTCACTTTCTCAGGCAGTAAGGCTAAGTTTTGATGTGTTATTCTTAAAAGGTTGTATCATTTAGGGGCTAGCTATGCAAAACATGACATCTTATAATTTATTTCCCTCTGCAAAACAACACTTAATGGTTTAGCAAGACATCACCATTATTGTTTAGACACAGTAGCACTGACTTTGTGAATACTTGAACTCAATAGAAGCAGGTCCCCAGGTGGTTTAAATCACAAGTATCTCACTAAAGTCAGCACAGTGAGTGCAGTCAAGTAAAAGCAAGGCCGAACCTGCACCTGACTTATACAACATATCTGGGCCTAAAGTCAGTGTTTACAACACCCAAATGATTAAGCCATCAGAGAGACACTTATTTGTTTGAACGCTGATTGATCTTTGGCACCAAGCTACTCAGGCTGAATCACCATGAGGAACTTCATGATCCCACAATAAGCCAGCTATGGGATTCAGACCAGTTCAGAGTTAGGCAAGAGCTGAGGGGGGAAATTCTTTGTCACAGTTCTGAAAGCTTGACTTTATCTGGCTAGTGCTGCTGGCCTCCAGCTCTGTGCTGGTTCTCCTTGCCAGCTCCTGGGACTCCTATGGAGATGGGAACATTTCTGCTTCTCCCCTCTATGTGCTCAGGGCCTAAACTTTGCTTGTGTCCTACTTACACGCTATTCTGAGAGTGTCAGAAGTGGTGATAGCTTGTGAACTCCGCAAAAGAATGAATTATCTCCATCAAGAGTGAAAATATCAAAAACTGGACCCTTCTCGTTGAATAAATCATATGAACAATCTATTTGCATATGTTTTGCATTCTTGGGTATAAATTATTAAATATTTTAAAGGTTCAGAAAACCTGGGAGGATTTATAACATGAATCCCTCTGAACTGTGATCTAAGAGTTACTTCTCCCTTAAGAATAATGATTTATTGGGTCTAAGCAGTTTTAGCATTATTATTTTTTAATCTACTGGGGTTTTCAGCGCAGTTACTTTCAAAGGAAATAAAACCAGATGGTAATTGTAGATTAGGGAAAAAAAATGAGCTCCCAATTAATTATTAAAATTAACTATTAATTTTAGAAACCTGGAGCTAATTGTTCATTAAAGAAAATTTAAAGATGCAGGAGCATCCTATATTATTTCTTTTTTGTCAAATACCCTATTCACAAGTTGTAAAGAACATTTTAAATATTAGGGAGATGATGTTGAAAAAGTAAGTGATGCTAGAAATATACTGAATTACACAAAGGTTTGTTTGTCTCATATATGCACACCATTCACAATAATTCACACCATCACCTGTAAGATGCTGAATATCAATATGCTTTTGTATAATGTAGATATATATATTTCAGTCTGAAAGCAGAGTAATAACAGTTTTCCACTTCTTTACTGTGATGAATTAAAACATTTCAATAGTTTTGCACTTTGTATCAAAGAGAAAAAAGTATCAGAGCTTAAAAAAAATGCAGACTAGCTCCTATCTTCATGACAATTCTTGGGAGTCAAAATTACAGCAATGTCACTGCGTGAAGACAAAATGTTTTGCTGCAAAGACAGTAGATTCAGTAGAAACTATTCATCACACCTACATCATGGAGCAACTAACCACTCTGCTCTTCGATGGATCCTTCCTACTGGTGGTGAAAATATTCTCTATCCAAGTTTGTTATTTGACTATTCTTCATTAAAACAGAGAATTAAGATGTGCGATGACAGGGAGAGCCAGGTTAGAATAAATTTAATATCAAAGTTCTACTTCACTTTCCAAAAAGGCTGCATAAAATATCCTCCCCCTTCCAAACTGATCTGTTCTCTCCGCGTGTTCAGTCAGTTCTAATGTCTTCAGTGACAAACCATGATTACAGGCACATTTTTCTCCCCTTAGCTATGCATATTCAACACTGCAGATGAGAAAAGGTTGCAGCTCCAGCCTGTGCACATCAGCAAGGGAGTTCCTAATGTCCCTGACATACTTTTATGAAACTGAAGGTTTTATACCTTCAGCCCTGCTGTTACTGAGATCATAACTTCAGATGAAGTGTAATGACTAGGGCAAAGAAAAGAATGAGAAGACCTGAAGCATGACCTCAGCGTACAGAGAAGACTTCGCAGAAAGAAAGTGATGAAGTGGTGATAAGAAAGAAACCTGAGAATTTTTGCAGTGGGATCAATATAAGGCCCTGCTGTAATAGACTTGCTTCTGCCATAGCATTGTGTTACATGTCAATCATCCGGTGGATTAGCAGGCACTGGTCACCTAAAAGCAACACAAAAGGAAAAAAAAAAAAAACCAACAATCCCAACTTCAATTAACAAACCAAATAAAAATATTAAATCCCTAAATATTAAGCATACATCAAATTTAGCAATTCATTTGACTGCCTAAGGAAGCTGGTTTATAGACTCGTATTCATTCCAGTTAATATTATTAACAATTCCCAGGGAAGTTCTGCATAGTTACAGTAGCTAGTACATTAATCTTTATCATATGTGCAACAGTGGAAGCTTGCAACAGGATTATGAAAACGGAGTGCTTATTGTTTTATTTCCAAACTGATCTCTATGCAGAAAATAATGATCTGATCAGACTACTTACTAACAGAATACTAACTTCCCTGGGGCTAGAAATGTTCTCCCATCAAGTGCTGGGACAAATGCTCTTGCGAGAATGTTGAGCTCTGCCTTTGAGCTTTTCCTGGGTTTTTTAGCATTAGCAGTCAATTTTTCTCCTTCTTAGTAGCTAGTGCAGCTATGGTTTTGACTTTCGGCCTGGGAACAGAGCTGATAATACTGATGTTTAGTTTGACCAAGGACTTTGTGGGTCTCATGCTCTGCCAGGGAGGAGGGGAGGCCGGGAGGAAGCAGGGACAGGACACCTGACCCAAGCTGACCAAAATGGTATTCCATACCACAGCACGTCATGACCACGATGTAACTGAGAGTTACCTGGAAGGGCTGGCTGTCTGGGGGGTTGGAGGAGTTATTGGTCGGTGGGTGGTGAGGTGCTGTATTCTCTTCCCTTGTTATTTCCCTTATCATTATTATTATTGTTGGTAGCAGCAGTGATTTGTGTTATATCTTAGTTACTAAACTGTTCTTATTTCAACCTGTGGGAGTTGCATTCTTTTGATTCTCCTCCCCATCCCTCCAGGAGCAGGGGAAGGGCAAGAAATGGGGTTGAGTGAGTGAATGAGCTGTGTGGCTGGGTTTAAACCACCTGCTTAGATCCAAGATCTTAATTGTTGTGAAAGCCATCCTATTGAATGGAATTGGATTTATAAACAGAGACTGGTGGGAAGAGACTGAATAGTGTGATGAGGCAGAACGCTGCAGATAGATAGAGGTGTAGACAGCTGCAGCCTGCAGCTTTTAAGCTCATTGACTTGCTGATCTTTTACTTAATATTTGAAGTCACTTTACAGCATGAATAGGAAAAAGTATGGGATTTTGGACCTTATCACACACTGAAGAAGTGGGAAAATAATTATCAATGTCACAAAGTTAAGCTCAGATGAATTTAAGTGCTTTTGTTGGTAAGCTAGTTCAACATCTGCTCCTATTCTTTCTTACTAGAACTATATTAAAATGCTGAAGAATCTGCAAATAGTTGATGTGAACTGACAGACATTTAATTTTTTCAGATGCTGAGGACTCTGTTCTATAAATGAACAAAAGAATCATAAAAGGCAGATTTTGCTTTAGAATATGGTACATGGGTTTGTTGCAGTGTGATGTTTTAATTAGTTATTAATATTCTAATTACTTTGTCACTTAATTTTTTGATACATTCTTTTTTTTTCCACTGCAGCAGGATTTATTGTATGAGTTGAAATACTTTCAAGCAGGTGCTAGAGATTATTTTGTAAGAATAATGTTAAATCTCCAGTTCTTAGTAAGTTAGACTAACATCATCATTCCTACATTATTGTACATGAGCATGAAATCAAAAAAATAAGCCTGAACTGACTGCTACTGAAAGCAGTAGGTTATAAAGCTGGTTTAGGTTTATATAATTTTTCTTGATAGCACACTGAATCCTTCTGAAGTACTTTATTTGCTGCTCATGCCACATAGAAGCATCTTTCCTTACAGAGTATATATTTTTTTCTGAATGTCTACTTTCTTTGTGCCATGTCATAAGAAGTCCTATACAGAATTGTCTTCTATATAATTCTTTTTAACTGTACTTCAAATGCAGTTTTGGATCACTAATGGAAGACTTGATTCCTCTGTAACTTTGTTTTTCTTCTTTCTAAATCAGCAAAAGATAATCCTGAAGTGAGGAATCAAGTAATTCCTCAGAAAGTACTTGGTAATAAAGAATACTTTTGGTTCTGATTTTCTGGAAAGAACATTTTTTTCCCAAATAATTTATAATTAAATTGTTTTAGGAAGTTTCTCTCCAAATAGCATAAATACACCAAACCTGGAAAGATCCTTACACACAAAGGAGCTAAGTGATCCACATAACAGTTAACTGGTGTAGGTACAGCTCTGTGCTGCACTATGCATACCTGTTGGCTACAGGACAAACTTAGTAATCTAATTGTAAGGGAGAAGTCTGTAGGCAGCTCCCACTTTGTACCAGTGGTTATGCCACCGTTGTGTCCTTGTCTTTAAAATTAAAATATGATGTCAACGATGTTCTCACATGAACATCCTTTTTATCTGGTGGTAAAACTTATTAGTGGAATTGTTTTATTTAAAATAAATCCTGTAAGAGCTAACCCCCCCCCAGACTTCATCTGTACAGTGTGCTGCTTCCTGACTGAAGGTCAGTTCCAGTGACTGAGGGGGTACAAGCTGATTTATAACCACTTTTTCCTCATAGCATTAGGTCCAATAAGTGGCAGTGATACTTCAGGAAGTCTGAGTGTCTTTTTTAGTGGGATCATAATGAACCAGCACTTCCTGGTGCAAATCATATGCACATCAAAATTTTACTTCTGGGTATTCATGAACAATATTTGAAAATTCTATAAGAATTTCCCTCTTCTGTGACATACAGTCATACTTTGAGAAGATTCTTTCATATGCTAGCTAGCTTGTTTTATGAAAGGAAGTGCTTAAAAATTAGTCTTCCTGGAATTAATTTTTATTTGAGATTACAATCTGATATATTTATGTTAATATAGGATTCCATTCCTTTTTTAATGATTTGCCCCATGGTTATTTTATTTCTTCTGTTTGGTTCTTGAATAATTTTTATCTTAAATTTAGTCTGAAACATAATATTTACAGGAGAATAAAACAATTACACAGAACAATTTTGTAAGCTTACAACTAACATATTTGGTATAAATGAGGAATTCTGCAACCAGATTTGTACCTACAGCTGGTAATAGATACTTGCAATTCTGATTTAACTGTACATCTTGGGGGATCAGTTGATGTTGCTTGAGTTGATGTTGATAAATTATAATCTGGCATTAGCAGCATCCTTTCTAGCATCAGTTTCCCTGTCTTTAATTACAATTTTGCAATCAAAGTTGATATCAAACAGAAGTAAGTGGGTAAAGGCAATTGAGGAGGTATAAACTCAAATAAAATAAGTGCTAGTAGTAAACCATTTTGAAGATTTGGTGTCTTCAAAGCTGCATGGAATGGTTGCCACTTTTTCATTTTAAAATCAGGTTTGTTTTTTTTTTTGTTTTTTCCAGTTTCAATGTATTTTGGATTTGTGTCTTGGCTTTTGGGTAATAACTTGCTTGGGTACATCAGCCTGGCTGATGTCTGAAAGTACTTAGGAGTGTATAAGGTTACCTTAAGAAATTTAATAACTTTCAATATACAACAGCCTACTTTCTTAGTCAGTGTGGTTTTGATAGTTGTTGTTCTTAGGCCATGTAACGTACCCCAAAATAGCTTTAAATTGAAAATCCTTAGTAACACTGATGGAAGTGTTACATCTAAGGCATAGTGTCATTTAATTTGTAAAGAGCAAGGTTTAGCATTCTTCAGTATCCAAATGCATAAAGAATTTACCCCTTTCTCTTTCTTGAACTTCAATTTTGGTTATTGTATTCTTTCTGTATAGGTAGAGGCCTTTAAAATGTACATGACTTGTGTCACTGCTTACGTGTGCTGGATCTTGTAAAATGAAGCTCTTAATAGGGACAGACTTGTAATAAGGATCTGAAATGTGTAACCTGATGGAAAGCTTTATGCCTCCATTCTTTTGAATTACTTGTATGTCAACTAGAGATGTTTCCAAATTCTTCTTTTGCTAATGGAGATAGTGGACTGTTCTGAAGACTGTTATATTGCTATGATAACAGTTCAGTGTTACAAACACTGTAGCAATTTTGGAAGAAAAGAGCATTTCTTTTTATTATTGCATTAAGATTATGTATTTATAATTTGTAGGAGATTTTTGATCATCTCAGATTCTGTAACATATAGCTTTGCTTGGTTTTTTTTTTTTTTTTTGTTTCAATTTGGGAAGCTTCAGACTTGCTAAACAATGCACTCTCTGGATGTATAGTGAAATAAAACCTATATAATTTGTCCTATATGAGCAAGCATGATCCCAGTCTATCTGAAAAACCTTGTCAGTGGCTGAAGTCCAAAGGGTTTCCTAAATTTGGGACCTGAGACGGTAATGGAAACAAAGGAAATTGAACAATAAGTATGTTTACAATAGTTATTGGAAGAAAATTGCAAATAGCATGAGAGAAGATATGACTCAGCATCTGAATATTTGTGACAAGATTGCTGTCCTGAAAAAAGGATCAGCTTCTATGTGTTCGTGCTTCACAGAGTGCATATTATCTGGAGAGCAAAGTACTGGTAAATTGGTATAGACAGTGATTTTAAACATTGAGTTGTTTGTATGTCGCTAGCTGTTTTTAGAGAATACCTAAAATTGAGATTTTTCAAATGACTGTATTCTTCCTATAGTTTAATATGATTAAGAACACAATTCTGTTGTCTAAATGCCATGCTAAATATTTAAGATATAGAATGCTTTAAATAAGAAACACTAAAGAATAAACTCTACTTACTTTCTTAATAAGTTTCATTTTAAATAAAAACAGTAGAAATATAAAAAAATAATTTAACCTTCTGAGGCATAGGCTTTTGCAACACAATTGTAGAAGTAGTGACCTGTGCTGCAGGAACCGAGCTGTTAGCTTTCATTTGTATTGCATTTGTGACAAATAATTTAATGTGTCCTTAAAGTAAATCAAGAACCTTTTCCTTCTTATGGGCTTAAACATTGCAATTTTAAAGGATTCATGTATATTTTCATGAGTTTCAGCACCTCTACAAATGTTATACCTATAAAAATAATTTACATGTTTAGGTTCCTAATCTGTGAGGTTTGGGTTACCTGCTTTCTCCTCCCTTGTGATAACTCTTGCATGCTGCATCAGTGTATGATTAATACTTACAATATTCTAGTTGAGATTTTTCATGTTTTCAGCAATGGCTCTGGAAAAGAATAATGCCTGGGAAGTTCTACCTGTGAATGGATGTTTCCTTTTTTCTATTCTTTCCTCTGCTCAGTAATTTCATATTGTCATCATATCTACCTAGAATAAAATGAAGCATTCCATGGAAGAAGAGTCTAATTCACCTTGCTCTGCTTTTAAATCAGGTGAAGTACCACCAATGAGATGGATAGTAAATTTTGACCGAGATCTCCTAGATAGTCTGGTATTAGCAGCACAGCTGGCAGCTTATTGTCCATATTTGGTAAGGACTTTTCTTAATATTGTGCAATTTTTATACAATTTATAAATGTAAGTCGGTTTATTCAGGCCTTATTTTCATTTGGAACTCTGCATATGTGTTTTTTAAAAAGAAAGAAACATCAACTTTAGCAAGTCTAATGGTTATTTCAGTGTCAATTTTTTAAAGTTTAGTTCAAAATTTAGATTTTATGGGTTGCTGAAAGACTGAAAATGCAAACATAGTAATTTTGCCTAGTGGAAGATAAAGAGTTTGATTTCTCTGTCT
>JBCJKH010037545.1:0-18514 GCA_039877255.1 Loriculus beryllinus | reverse complement strand
TGTTGCTTCAATTGATTGCAATATTGAGGACTCTTCAAAATTTAAAGTATAAAACTTTGAACAGTCACATTTAAATAGTTGCATTTAAATAATTCATAGGTTTGCTGCCTGTTTTATTCTACTATTTTTTATAGGTAAAATTACCTTCTTTGGTGATACTGAATATTGATCAAGCTGTATCAGCCCTGGAACAAAACAGGCCTCTTTGGGCATATCTTTCCTTTTTCTCCTCTGTGGCTGTAGCTTCCTATGAGTTTTCCTCTAAACTGTAGTGAAAATATGATTGTATAGTCTACACTAAAAGCAGCATATTGATATTGTAACGGCAAGTTCTTTGTCAGGGAGCACTAGCAAAGTCTGAAATCCAAAGCAGGGTTAATGTTATAGAGTTTCAAAACATTTTATAAGAATGTATTCACTGGAGCTTGGCTTGTACGTTAGCTGTAACAAGATTATTGTATGCAGTCTGGCAGAGTGTAAATCTTCTGGACTTCCAATTTTGGCATGATCTAATTGAGTCTTGTTTTGTAACACAATTTCTACTAAAAACGTGTGTGCTGTTCAGCTGTGTGACAAGAGATGCAAGGACTGCTACCTACAGATAAATCTTAGGCATGTCTACTACATTCACTGGAGAGAGTTTAAAGTACACACTAACTTTAAAAAAGAATTTGATCATTTTTTTCTGATATGCAGTAGAGATTCTGGTCTGCTTATGAGATAATTTTAGACTCTTCACCTTTCAACTTCAGTTTGTGAATGAATTCTGGAAAATGAAAGTGCTTGGAGATATTAAAGAAGGCTAATGCACTCTACTTGCTTACCACACATAGTGAAGAAAATTGCATTAAACAAATCATTTTATAGATGAGACCGTGATGTTCTAGAAAAACTCAGTGACAGACCCTAATGATTTGTCGTAAAATTTCCATTTATCTATTTAGCCATGGAAACTTACAGTTAGTGCTCTTCAGATGTGAATGAAATTGATGAGAAGGAACCCTTTAAAAGTAGGTTTAGATGGAACAAAAATCCCTTTCATTTGCAACAAGTGAAATGCATAGGCCTTGAAAATCAAAGAGCAATTAATAATTTAGAATCAGTTTTTCTTCTCCTAAAAACTTCAAGTCTTTACCTTCTGTGACAACTGCCAACAGGTTTAACCTAGGACTGCATCTGTACTTGTGGTGTCATTCTCTGCTACTCAGTTGTAATCTAGACTATTATTAATCGCTCTGGAGACACTCAAAACCTACCTGGGTTCCTGTATGACCTGCTTTAGGTGGCCCTGCCTTGGCAGGAGAGTTGGACTAAATGGTCTCCAGAGGTCCCTTCCAACCCTTAATGATTCTGTGACTCTGTAATCTACTGCTGGTAGTGTGCTTTCCTGGTTCAAACCAGGGAACACGCAGTCTTGGAGCTAGATGTAGAAGAGCTATGCATCTGCATAGACAGGGTGGACCAAAGGGTATCTTTTGGGCGCCATGTCTCCTGGGATGATGAATTTTATATAAATTCTTACCAATTTGGTAGCCAAAGCAAAAACCCTAATGTACCGGTTTATGTAGCTATGGAAAGTGAGAATCAACCACTTGCAAGGTCATGTCTTCCGAGAGAGTGTAACAGTTTCTAGTGTGTTTCCAGTTTTCCAGTCTTAAAGTCTGACATTTGTGAGGCAGCACACATTTCAGTGCAGATGTGCCTTCCTTAAGTTCAGTAATGAATAGATCTTTTGTTTCCCATCTTGTGTAAAGGTGCAAAGCCCAGATGTGGACCCAACTGCCACTGACGTTCATAAAAAACCCCCTAGAATTGGCAGTGTTGTTAGAAATTATTTGGTGATTCGCATACAGAGTTGTCTCAAGTGATGACTGCCTTTTACACTGATGATCTGTAAGAAAAATAGCTTTCAGGTTTTGGGTAAAAGGAAGTTTGGAGATAAGTAACAGAGAGTTAAAAGATGGGGAAAGACAGCAGACAAAGGTGGAGACCATAATCACAGTGAAGAATAGGACTGGACTAATTTAACTAAAGTGTTTGTATCAATGAAACCCTGGGAAAATCACCCTTATTTTGTAATCCAGTGTTGCTTTCACTCTGCATAATATTTAGTCTGCTTTTAAAAGGCTGTGTCTATTTCATATGCTAGTGATAACATAATAAGAGCGCATGGAAATCTTATAAAGATTGGAGGGAAAAAAATTCTCATGAGAAGAAAAACAGATGCAAAGCTATAACCTTGCACCTGGAAATCTTTCACACAGCAGTTCTGTGCATTCCCAACCACCCCATAAGGACAGAAACAACACAAGCAGCTGATAATGTGATTGTGAGGAATGTGTTGACCATGGTGATGACAGGGTGATACATTTACCCCAGAGAGCACAAATGCACCTGTGAAATATTAAACTGTGCTTTTTTACTAGGAGATCATTTTAGAAATATTTAAGAGTAAGCTACAAGATGGAAGAAGAAGCCAGTTAAAAGAGGCTGGGAAGAGGTAAATGATAGACATTTGGGGAAAAGCAGAGTGTACTTTTAGAACCATTTATTACAGAGCTTTGGAAGCTTATTCTGTTCTCATTAAAAACAGATTCTATGCAGGCAAACCTTTATCAGTGCAACTAATTAAATACACCGGAATTAGTAATGAAGAGAAAGCTAGTTTATATTAAAAATACATAATTTAACATGTAATAAGTGATGTATACTTGAGAAAGTAAAAGAGAACGTTTCAGAAAGCTGACTTGATTGCACTGACTGTGTATTTCTAATTTATGTGTTATGTTAACACACCAAATGGTACAGAAAACATTACATGCATGAAGAGCATCAAAACTGAAATTACTGCTGGTTTGGTATCATCTGGGTTTCCTGAATTCTTGGAATGTTATCTTCACTGCTCACAGAAAAGTAATGTTTGTGGTTGTGTTTCAAGAAAACTCTGCATGCTAATCTTACTGTTTCCAAATGATCCCCTTCCCTTTTTGAGTTCCTCTGTGGAATGAAAGAAATAAGATGTGCTTTTGGATAGGTTTGGTTGGTTTTTCATTTTATCTTTCGGTGCTGTTTCATGTAGCCTTATGGAAACGTAGCAAACCTTAATCTGGCTTGTAAGGGGCACTTGCAAATCAGGATGTTTTCAAAGACAGATTCTTCACAGCTGCTGCTGTGTCTGGGAGATGCTGAAATGCATTGGTCAGGTCACCTACTTCAGTATTTTGTTGAAAATGTGTAATCTTATGCGAAGGCTGATCAAAAGAATATAATACTATCTGTACAAAATGGGGAGTGTGTTTTGTGCAAGCTTGTGAACAGATGCTAGCTGACATGTTTTAGCCAGAACCTAGGAAATTAATGATAAGCTTTCCTGGGAAAAACACTTCTGTAAGTATTTGAGGAAAACAGTTCTGGGCTTAAAATGTCCTCACAGTCAATTAGATAAGGACTGATTTGGCCTGCCACCAAGGAGAAGTGGATTCTTCATTGGCAACACCTGGAAGGCAAAGGCAAACACTGAATGGAGAGTTTAATGCTGAAGCTAATAGCTGTAAGGAGCTCAGAGCCAGGTTTTATACTTGAGGTGATGAAAGTGACAGAGGATACTGGGAGAAGGAAACAGTAAAAACACCTGGATGTATAATACATTTTTAGAGATGAAAGATTAAATTTGCTTGATCTTCCTGTTGGAATCAACCTTAGGAGGAGAAAAATGCATAGAAAATGAATGGATATTTTGGTGGTCTGTCCAACATCACTTTGCTAGTGAAGTGGAAGAAATCAATGTTAAATGTATTTAGGAGTACATTATGCTGAGTTATGCTGACCTCATGAAATATATCATGATTTGGATCCTAATCTGTTGAAGCTTCCTTTTATGGCCAAGACTTGAAGTAGCTTTTTAGGACAGCGCTGGGTGAAGTTTACATGAGATTCTGAAGCTGGTTAGCTGGAAGATTAGATGCTGTCAGCTGAAGAAAGGGAAATAAACTAATTGAAATCTCAGTGTACCAGGAGCTTGGTAAATGTCAGACTTCCCAAGCACCCCCCGGAAAGGTGCTAAAATGGGTCTGGTCACACACTTCAAAGTAGTGGAGGGGAAACTTGGTGAAAAGGCTCTCTGAGACTCACATGCTGCATGCTTCAGGGTACAGAGCGGTCTGGCTCCAGATCATGCCTGGGGACAGTGGACACTGATGCCAGGAAGCTTTACAAGATTTCTGCAGAGATAAAAGTCATCTTGCAGCTTGCAGAGAAGGCAGCCTTTTGTGGTTCAAATACCATGGATGTGTTGCAAAGGCGTATAACAAGAAGAAAAGTGTGCGGAATTACTACAGCTAGGAGATCTAAATGAAGTTAAAAAGGATCTTTTGCAGGCTCAGTACCTGATTCTTGTGTTTATTAATTTAAAACTGAACTAAGTGAATGTGGACAGTCTTCAGAAATGGGATAATGCTACTTCTGTTGATCATGGTTGCAAGTACAACATGGCAGAGTGATCTGGGCTTAGGATAGAAAGAAATGCTTACCGCTGTGTTCAAATTCTAAAGACAGGAAATTGAGACCAGAAACTTTAGAAAATGAGGTAAAATATCAGGGAAGAATATTTTACTGTCTTTAAGAAGAGCTATGTTCAGTACCTGAAAAAGATTTAAGTCGGGTGTCACCGCTGCCTACCTTCTACCATTCCTTCTGCAACAGTGCTCAGCTATAGTGAGAGTCTGGCTCATTTTACTCTGGTTAATTAGTCATGTGGTGTTTTCAGATTAGCAACGCTTCCACACAACTTGTGGTTTTCTTTATTATTTTGGGTTTTTTCTTTTTTTTTTTTTTAATGGTGTTTGAAATTAAGACATCTGAAAAAGCCAGTTTGCGTGCCTGGAATAAGATTTGCTCTAGGATAACAACCAACTGATAATCTCTGTAGTTTCTGTCAGCTGAGGGGGAAAATGCAAGTATTTGTAGAACACTCAGTCTGCAGTGTCTTGAGCTATCTTATTGAAGAGAATAGCATCCTTTAGAGTAAAGAATTCAACAGCTGGCTTTTTTTGCTGAATAGGGCCCGATAAGATTTCTGGAGTTATTAGGTCACATTCATTTGACAGGGTTCTAAATTTCTCCTAAAGTAAGTACAATCTGAAAAATTTTGCAGTATGACATTATAATAATCTAATAGACGAAACCCATTTGAAAGGTGTATATGTGATGGTAAACTAATCATTGGAAGCCTTGTTTGTTTAGGAAAGGAGGCTAAGAAGGTAATCTCTTGGTGTCTCCTAACAACATTTTATGCTATTGATTAATTTCAGCCAAAGCTGACAATAGAGATCAATCTTCAAGCCACTTGATTTTTATGAGCTTCATAAAAATACAATCCATCTATCCTAGTCAGTGCTCTGCATAGGAAAATGTGGCAGTGTCAGTTCAACCTCCGTTTGCCATCAACTAATCTGTAGGTTACAGCAGTGGTATGAATGCCCTGATTACTTCTGTCAAATTAATACTTCTGTAGACATGGGAGAATCCAGTTGTGAGTGCTAACGCTATTGGAAATCAGTCTTTCCTAATTCTGCTGTCCATATTTCAAATCAGTTTTACTTGAGGCACTGGTATGAAGAAACCATAAATATGATTAATATTTTATAATGAAGCTATTGGCACCTAATAAAGGTATTCATTTCTATAGACTCCTTACTAAAAATATTTAAGAACTTGAAGGTAAATGTGACATTCAATTTTGAATACATACATTTGGATACTAGATCTTTTGTCTAAATGAATTTGTTAGTATTGATTGATCAGTTGCCTTCCAAAGGGATAATCAAGGGGTAATCTTGTTACAGACAAATGGACTACTTAGCATGACTCCAAATGTCAAAGTGCCAAACCTTGATTTGAGAGTGGAGAATAACCTTGCAGCTACATTGGGATTGTTAAAATGAGAAAGGCAAGAGGGACTCGTTCCAAAAGGAAGTGAGTTTTTGCAAAGACTCCAAGTCAGAGGAGCCTGCAGCTGGCTGATCCAGCAGCTTTGCTTTAATAGACAGTGCAGGATGGAGAATGTGCAGATGGGGAGAATCAGGCCTGTTCTGGTATTGTGCAGCAATGAAAGATAAGGTCTCTTGAGCTAAAGCTTATAATTTATTCCTGATGTTGTTAGTTTTTAAAATTAAAATGTTGTAAAGGGTTGTTTTTTTTAAAAAAAAATTATTTATTTATGTATGTATTTATTAGTTTTTTGGCAAATGTTGGAATTATCTATATGGATGATTCCTAATAATGACCTATATTCCATTTTCAAAAGATTATTGCAGACTTTGATGTGTTTGAGTATTTCCTAATGGTCAGCTAAAAGATGATGATATTAAGATGTAAACAGCATATGGAAAATGTTCTGCTTCACATTATACTGTCACTTTTAAAAAAATTACATCTTAATGCCAGCTCTATGTTTACTTCACTTATTTTCTGGTGTATCTTAATTTTCATTTTAACCACCAACTATAAAATAATCTTGAGCACCTATCTGTAAGCACTGGACCCCAGATCTTCAAAGATACATATTTCTAAATTTCACAATTTTTACTATTATAAGTGGCAATAAACATTCTTAGCACCTGATTTTATTAAGTTATTTAAACTTCAGATTGTAATTATGATATATATAATCAGTTATCCAGAAAACAATGGAATGAATGCTTTATGAAACATAGTCACTCTTGTGTCTCTCTAAAGTACTCTTCCAGTCTCTGAAGTTACAGCATATCATTTTGTAAAAACCCTATTTTCAATGGCTGTCTGAAATTTCCTGGATTTAGTATATGACCAGGGGCTAAGGAGAGCAGGCTCTAGAATGGGAAGCTTCTGGATCCTAGGAACATTCGACTTCTGCAATAAGAGTGATCTTGGAACCTCTCTGGAAATATAGAGGACTCAAGAAAACCTGTTTAGTCCTCCTGATAATGGTGATGGTGCTTTTCTGCATGTGAACTCTGTAGTTAGGTTATTGTTGACTTACAGCTCGCTTGGTGCTTCTGTTGCTCACTTTTTGTCGGGGTAGAATATAGACAAGGGCTCATACATAAAACATGTACAGCTAATTCGTTGAGTGCCCAGGATCTTATGCTCTACGAACCTTAAAATATTACTTCAGAACTAGAATAACAGAATAAATAACTTTTCAACATGCATACAATGGCAGCTGAAGCTGCTCTTACTCTTAGCTTTGCTTGCTTTGAGCTGAATTAAACCTACTGATGCCAGACTGATTCGCTGTGTAGGGACAGACCGCAAACATTCTGCTAAAACAAATTTCTCCCAAATGCAAAACAAAAAATCTTTTAAATTGTCTTTTATAAAATCTAAAGTGCTTTATGGCAAGTTAAGTTCAAGCTTGCTTGTCTTTTTTTTTTTTTTTTTTTTTTTTTGGTGTCATTTATGCAAAATTTAAAAATTATTCTAACTTTTGCATTTATCAAAGCTTCGTGTTCGTTGAACATTCTGGGCTGTGGCTTGACAATATGTAATTTTGTATTTTTTCAAACATGACTGTGACAAACCAGCTGGGGCTTACAGATTCATTCTTTAGTAAGCCATCCTGATTGATTAGAGGCATTTCTGTGTATATTTCTCTGATACAGTTAATCTCCTCCTCACACTGATATTCCAAGCTTGGTTTTTTGAACCCAGACAACTCAGTGTACACCAATCTGCGAGGATTTCCTAGCAGCAAGGCAGTCCAAACCACCTTACATTTTAAAACATTTTGTAATATACCAGCACATGAAAAAAAACCCCATGACATAAAAGTATTGCAAGACTTTTTCTAAAAAATGCGAGTTCCTTTTGGAATATGCAGATGAGCTTTTTTTGTGAACTGCTGTTCATCAAGCTCTCATTTCTGTGTGTAGACACTGTGGTCCAGTTTCTACCTTTGAGGTTGTAACCTTCCAGGAAGCTGTATAAAATGTTTACCTAGGAACGTGGAGTGAAGCATTCCACCCATTTCATATCTGACCCTCTGTTTTACTCAGAGGGAGCTCAGGATTGCTTGTCTGTCATATGCTGCCACTTGCAACATCAAAGTCTGTGTGGCTGGGTAATTGGTCTGAGTAGGTACAGTCTATATATAGACTTCAGCTTTGGTTATCCCTGCGCAAAGGGTTGGCATAAGGTTAAGCTTTCTCCTTTGGCATGATCTGTAATGAGCACCAGGTCTGTACTGGAGGAAGAGATTGTGTATAAGTACAGTGTAAATTTCAGGCTCTGGCTCAGGCTAGTGTTTCAAACACAAGTTAAATGCCCTCTTTCTCGTGGTGTCCGTGCTGAGGGTTCTCTAATGATGTACTTGCTGTTGTTCTTTGTGTCTTGATAAATATTTAGGACACACATGGCAACAACAGCAACAGAAGACCAGGGGCTTGGGGCTAAGATCTTGGCTGAAGAAAGGCTTGAGCCTGTATGAATATCTAAATTACTAAACTATTGTGTGAAAGCCTATTTCTCCTGATACTGTTTTGTAAACTAAATTCTTTCTTGCAAGGAAAGCTCAAGTGCTGTGTTTTTTCTGTAGTACCATTTATTTTTCATCCCAAACATAATTAAAACCAAAAATGCTTCTCATGGTTGACTTAAATCGCATTCTTTTCCTATTGTTTTCAGACTGGTAGGCTGTGCAGAAAATGACTTCTTCCAGTGAATGCCCTGTGATTTAAAGGCAGTCCCCTGGTAACTATTGAGGCTTATTAGTTAGTGATGTACAGCAGCTACCACTGCGTTAAATGGAAGTGGTTTGCACAAGCACTTCTGATAATCGAACCATTTAAAGTATCTGCCTGGGAGTGCACATGTTAGGAAGTTCCTTGGCCAGCACAGACTCGGGTCTTCTGTAAAACAAACTATTTACATAGACATTTATGTCCATATTTTGGCATCTAAGTTTAGGATTAGGCACCGCAAGTTGAAGTGCCACCTTTCGAAATCTGAGATGTGGTCACTCCTAACACAAGCTGCAGTGCTGCCGGCATTTTAAGTGGGGTTTCTGTCAGCAACGTGTGCAACGCTGCCTGAGATAGTCTCCAAATTTAAAACAACGACAATGAAATCAGCAAAAAACTGCCACCCAAACTCAGGATCTTGTTTGTACTTGTTAGTAAGGAAATGGATGATGATCTTTTAAAAATAAACAGAAAGTAAGTGCTTCTCTGCCGCAACTCTGTCACAGATGGAACAATGTTTTGATAGAAACAATTAATGAAGAAGAGAAGGAGTGAGAGTGCCTGTTACAGCACTAATATCTCACCCCCTGAGAAGTTGAATGGTATCAAGGCCTTACCAAAGGATGGCTACTCACTGCTTCTGCTAGTCTTTAGTTTTGTTCTTGAGGTAAAAGCAGGCCCACAGCTATATGTCAATGTAGATTTATGCTCAAGAATCCCAAGATTTAAGGTTAGCTTCACCATTCACGATTGGAAGCTTCACTGTTCACTGTTAGCTGTGCAAAATCTCTGTGTACAGACTTTTGTTTGTGTTGTGTGTGTACGTGGTTTCTTGTTGTTTCTTGGTTGGTTTTTGCCCCTCTGAATGTCTACATGACTGTTACATGGTTCAGCCTGTGACTCTGTCATGAGCCTACTTATCTTTGGTTGTTCCAGTTGTTCAAGATTTGGGGTAATTGTGCAGTTGGTGCTGGCTGTCTGCTAAAGATATAAGGACTGATCCTGAACTGGTACTTTTAGCTTTAAGTGGTGACTTCTAGTGTATGGTCTAGGCTATGTTAGCTGTACCCTTTAGGGTAGAATTCTTCTGATCTAAAATGATTCGAGCTGAATGATTGATTTGTGTAGGATGACCAGAGGATGTAGCTTTCAGGTTTCTCACATGGCCAGTTCCTAAGCATGCAGTTTTGTCGCTTCTTGGTGCTGACAGCTTACACTTTCTAGTTTTTAGACAAGTACTTATAACATGGGGTGAACCAACGCATGCTGAAGAATTGTTCAGTGACTCTTGTTATTGTTTGATACAGTGATAAGAACTTAAAAGGTTTGACATGGCATGGCTTTGTAGGATCAGATAAATCTGCAATTGAGTGTTAATAGGGTCTGGTGATGGATGTTTGCTTTTATTACTGGATGTAAGTGGTGGTACTTGGCCCTCATTTTAGTGGTGTGATGGCATGGCACTGAGCACGATAGAAAGAAGTAGTTTTGATTTGTTTCTGGATACAGGTAAAATGTTGGCTTGTGTATAGGCATGGGCTAATAAATCACAAATTGATGGGTATTCAAGGAATGTGAGTTTTATTGCAACATCAAGTACAGAGGCTTTGGCAGGTGAATTAACCTGCTTTTGCAGGTTAAAAAGTTGAGACCTGAAGAAGCAAGTGACAGTTACATTATTTGTGCAAGTTATAATTATTTATGTAGACCATATTTATTTTTCCAAAAAAAAAACAAAAAAAAAACTTATTGTTGATACTGCTGTAGCCTTTCCATCTCAAATTATTCCATAAAATTTGTGATGCAGAAATTTAAAGCAGTTCTTTTTTCAGAGCTGCTGCTTGTGCTTTGTGATGGTAGAGATCCCTTCATTTACATCTTCTTTCTGTCCCTTCACTACCATGCCCAGCCCCTCCCTCCCTAAATTAAGATTGCTGTGGCTCTTGGTTCTGATCCTTCCAGCTGACAGGAGGTATAACAAGTTCTTTCTCCACCTGTGGCCAGGGTGCTTTAGGTTGTGCACGTGTATGTGCTTCTCTACTCGGTAGTCTTTTTTCTGAAGTGACCTCTGCAGTGCATGAGATTTATGGCAACGTGCACTTTCTCTGCATCAGTGTTACTAGGCAAGCTCACTGCATCTCTGTCAGAGGAAGAACAGCTTCTCAGAACGAGCTTACAGTATTATCTTTGAACATATGTTCTCTATTAAGTGAGATGAGGAAAGTCACTTCATTTTCCTTCCATTTGGAGGTTAAAATGGAGGGCTTGTCTAAAACCAGATTGTAGTAAATTGGAGCTTTATTTGAACAGTATGTTAACATTATTAACTTGGAAATATATACTAAATTGATAGGTTTCCTTTAATTACCTCATCATGAAAGCTGTTCTCAACAAATAGTTCAAAAGCGGTTTAATCTGCCTGAAAATGAGAAGAGCAGAGGAAAGCATACAGCGCTACTTTTCTAAATATTGCTTTTGTTATAATGAGTGCTAGACAAACTATGTAATGTAGTTGGCCCATTCTACTTTTTCCTGCTCAGAAGTAATAACAAATTTAGAAGTTTGTTTGTGTCCAGGTTCCACGGTGGTTCTGCAAATGTGCAAATGTTGGTCTATACTTTGGACATGGATGACCTGTTGGGCTGTGGAGTAGCTAGCTTTTTGCTTTTACCAGTCTGGAACAAGTTGTGTGAGTGGGATCCTGGAACACAGTCTCACCTGTGCACTGACAGATATTAAAGATGGCTGTGTGAAAGCTTTATGTGTGAAATACATCATACAAATATCGATGAGACTTCCTTGCTTTTAGACTATCCTGAAGACTTTAATGATGTTATATATGCCAAGAAAGCCAATTTGCTTGAGCATTCCGCATAATGATAAGGATTTCTGCAGCACTCACTCAGCACTACTTCTATATGTGCTACCATTTCAGACTAAAGAGCAAAAATTAGGGGCCTTCTAGATTACCCTAGTGCAGAGGAGAAACTGGGGACTTCTAGGGAAACTAAGCTGCTTTAGTACAGCTAATGAGAAACATGTGCCAAGTCTGACTCTCTCCAACACAGTACATGAACACAGACAACTTCACGAATTGGAACTTTGAAATGCTTTTGATAAATAACCCATTTCAAGAATCCGCTTTTTCTTGACTAGAGTGGGTCAGTAATTCAGGCATGGTTTTCTTAATGTGGCTTCTGAGCTATTTCCTTCCAGGTAAAACTTTTTGGGTAGAGACTCATATCCACACCAAAACTCAACATCAAAGCTCATATGTCCTTGTTTCAGGAAGAAGTAGTACCACAGTAGGTACTGATGATCTTCCTGACCTAGTGAAGAGTGGTTCTCAAGTCCACCATTTCAGCTCTTGATAGAGTGTGAAAGAAATTTTCATATCTTCCAAACTGCTTGTTTTCATCCTTTCCAATGGCTATATCCAGAAAGATCAGCATCTGAGAGCGGTGCTTTCTGACAAGATCAGTGGAGGATGTTACAGTTCTTCAAGGCAACCACTAGCTGTCTGGTAAAGGAACATGCAAAAATACACAAAACCATTCAAAAAATAAGCAACAACTAGCAAGTCTTGACCCACATGAATATTTTGTTCTGAGTAGCTTTGGCAGTGGTTAATAAATTAATTTTCTGTTATTTTAAATATTATATTGATTTTATTCTTGAATCTGCACCCTATTGTCAAAAAGTCATCGTTATTGTACAAATTACTTTGTGTATGTCAGTCAACCTAGGTGAGATTCCTAAACATCTAAGCAAAGAAATTGAGTGGTGGTGCAGTGTATAGTACTGGTTTGTCACACCAGGTACAGACACTTTTTCAGTAGAAGAGACTGCACAGTGTTTTCATAATTTGTGATGGGATGAGTAACCTTTGTTACTACAGCTGAAGGTGTGGTGGTTCTTAAGTGTAATTTGGCTTCCTGTATTGTTCAAATACCTTGGGTTTCCCTGCTCTCATGCTGAAATGACTCTAAATCTCTGTGCCCCATTGACTAGTACTTGATTTCAGCTGTCATCCTGAAACCCTCCTCTCTGGGTTATGCTTCTCTTGACCCTACCCCAGGTACTAAAGCAAAGCTTAAGATCAGACTGTCCCAGTTGCCATGTGCTTGGTCACTTCCCCATGACATTTAATTTTCCACTTCCAATGCTTTCTACTGTTATTTTTATACATACATCCTTCCTTCATGCAAGGACAAATTCATGTTCAAGTTTGTATTTTGCTATTTTATTATGCATGATTTCCAAAATTATCCTCAGGAACGTAACATTATTAAATACAAAGGACTAAGCTTTTGCAATTGCAAGTTTTTCAGTTTCTTGGAGTCCTGTGTTTGATATTGAGGGATAGTAGTTTGTCACAGAGGGATTTGGGACACTGTTATAAAGCATAGCAATTTTTATTGCTTTGTTTGTTTAAGGGGCAAATGAAATGATCAGTGAAAGGCTTGCCCTGGGCTCATCTAGTAGAATCACTGACTGTATCTGATCTGATAATGTGCAGAACACTTCTAGAGTGCCTAAATTGCTGAACAGGGGCTTCTTTAGAGGTTATAATTATGTGAGCATTTACAGAAGAAAACTCTTCAAAATGCCTCTGGATTTTTGTGGTACTTGATTCAAGAAAATCGAGCATGCTTAGAAATCCTGAGAATCTGTGATCCAAATGTCAGTGGAAAAGAATTCATAGAAGTTGGGGCATCTTCCTTACCTTTAAAGGTGATGACTTGAAGCTGTTCTGGGATCTGGAAAGCGCAAATTTTGGACTAGATTTAGGGTTAAACAACGTGTCACATCGTAAGCAATGATACAATATGGCTTAACAGGATGCTGTAGATGTATGAACTCAGACAGTCATACTCACCTCTCCTTCCCACATGCTTACAGTACATGTGAATATCTTTTCATCTTGCCAATTAGTTTTCACACTAGTGGGCTGGCTATTCATCTGTAGTACTTCCTTGTTAGTTTATGTGATATGTTAATTTGTGTTGGCCTATGGTTTATGTGGGAGCTTGTCATTAAAAATCCCAGCAATTACCACAGTGTAAGTCTACCAGTCCCTGCTCTCTAGGCAAATTGCTGTTGAGCAGTTAAAATCTCTGTGACAGTGAAGTGCAAAGGAACTGGGTAGCATCAAGCTTTACTCATGTTCAACTGTTACGCTGTAGTACTGTTGTATCTCCCTCAAATGTTGCCACTTTGCATCCAAGGATTCCCTCTTCCTTTGTTAAAAGTACAGAGTAGAACTGAGATAGAATCAACTATGTTTACTTATTTTCTCCTCTTAAGATTTATTGTTGATAGCTTCATGGTGCATATCACATGAAAATAAAGACAGATTTGTATCTTAAAGAGCCTATTATGCTTCTTTTGTAGAAATGATTCATTGAGAAATCCTTATATTCTCACTAAGGTTTTGTTGTTTACCTTTCTCTGCGTTCTGGAAGCTGGTAGGTGAATTTACACACACAAATGGCCTGAGTAAATTACCAGTACAAGCAGGACTGAAGCTGTCAAAACCTTTGTAGCTTTACATGCATATAGTTGTGATGAACGTAAACATGTTTTAAGACATAAAGAGATGCAAAAAGAAGGCTCATTTTATAATACAGGCTGTATCATGCCTGTATAAAAAACATTGACATGTGTGTTTACTTCCCAGGCAACAGGACTGTTGCTAGAGGCCGTCTGATTAAAAGCCTTCATCCTCCAATTCCCAGTATTAGGATAAATCATAGAGCATTGTTTACATGACTCCTTGTGTTTCATGTCATGTATCCTCACATGCAGATGTTTTTCATCATTTATTGCTAATAGTGAGTATGTGCTTTAGTTTTCTATGCATTTTTGTGGCATTTTGTATGTTTAAACCCTACAAATGTAGAATGGAAATGATTATGTATTTTGTCTGAGGGAAATGAAACTCATCCTTGAGATACTTTTTGGTTTGTTTTCTCTGCTTATGCAACAGCCTTTTACTGTTCTAGAAAAAGGCAGAAACTTTTCGCTAGTTACACCTTTTGCCTTGCATTCCTGGATTAATACTGCATTCAGAAGATAAACAAGTGTATTGGGCTTGCATGGTAAGGTTTTCGTAGTGGGGGCCTACAGAGTGGCTTCTATAAGAAGCTGCTAGAAGCTTCCCTCATGTCTGATGGAGCCAATGCCAGCTGGCTCCAAGATAATATCCTGCTGGCCAAGGCCAAGCCCATCAGTGACAGTGGTAGTGCTTCTACAATAACATAGTTAAGAAGGGGGGAAAAAACCTGTGCGATTGCAATCAGGAAGAGGAATATGTGAGAGAAACAGCTCTACAGACACCAAGGTCAGTGCAGAAGAAGGGGAGGAGGTGCTCCATATGTCAGAGCAGAGGTTCCCCTGCAGCCCATGGAGGTCCATGGTGGAGTAGATATCCACCATGCAGCCTGGGGAGCACCCCACACAGGGAGATGCCTGAAGGAGGCTGTGATTCAGTGGCACCTAGTTGAAGATGTCCCTGCTCACTGCAGGAGGGTTGGAGTAGATGGCCTTTGAAGGTTCCTTCCAACACAAACTATTCTATGATTCTGTGAGGTCTATGCTGGAGCAGGCTCCTGGTAGGATCTGTGGCCCTGCTGTAGCTGCACTTCTGTTGAAGTTCATGAAGGACTGTCTCCCATGGGAGAAACCCCACGCTGGAGCAGGGGAAGAATGTGAGGAGTCCTCTTCTGAGGAGGAAGGAGCAGCAGAGACAACATGGGATGAACTGACCACAACCCCCACTCCCTATCCCCCTGCACCACTGGGTGGGAGGAGGTAGAGAAATTGGGAGTGAAATTGAGCATGGGGAGAAAGTGTTTTCAAATTTGTTTTATTTCTCATTACCTGACTCTAATTTGATTCGTAATAAACAAATTTCCCCGAGTTGAGTCTGTTTTGCCTATCACTGCAATTGGTGAGTGGTCTTTGCCTGTCCTCTTCTCAATCCATGAACTTTTCATTATGTTTTCTCTCTTCTTTCCAGCTGAAGAGGGAAGTGGAGTGGCTTTGGAGGGGCACATGGTGTCTAACTATGGTCACTGCCGCAGTCAAGTCAGAAGAAGGATGACAAGATGACACAAAATACTGACACAAGGTAGGATAGAGCTGGTTTGCTGAAGCACTGAGACAAGGTGGGACTGATTTAACAGTAATTCCGTATCTCAAGTCCTCTGTGTATTAAAAAGATTCCATTATCAAGAACTTCAAAGGTAAAAGGCACAGGGACTCAGATTTTTCAGATGTTCTAAGCGATTGTAGCTCCATTAGTAATTGGATGAAGGCATGTGGTCAGCTGGTCTCTTTCTAAATGAATAATTGGGGAAAGTAGGGAAGATAGTTTTGGAAGAGTATACAAACTCCTGACTTTTCTTCCTCCTCCCCTTATCTGGGAAAGAGCTATAGGCAACTGGTAATAAGAAACCCTAGCTGAAAAGCTTGATTTAGGAGAGGATTTTTAGAGTTGATTTTCTTTAGAGTAGGAAGCAAACCAGAAAACTTCTAACTGCTTTTAAAGAAGGAAGAAAGTCTGATGATTGCTTAATGCTTTTCTTCAGCCTTTGCTTAAATTACTATATTAGTCAAACCAAAAATCATTCTTCTTCGGGGTAACAGAAGGCTGAAATCAATGCTCAACACTTCTGGAAGTGTCCCTTACCCCAGTATGCTTTCACTCTTCTTCTTAAGCAGTCTTCTGGCAAAACTGACTCAATTTTGTGTAATGGTTTTATTTTTCTTTGAAAGAAAATGGCTTTGTTGGGGTATGTGTGCATGGGGGTGGTGGTGTTCCATTTTGTCTCCCCTTACTAACATCCAAGTCCTTTAGGAACTGTTTCTGATTTTGGCCAAGAACTTCACAACTGCTGCTCTTCCTCCTAGTATGTTGAAGATAAGTGGTGAAGGGTTTTAACTTTATGCAAGGAAGGAAGAGCCCCCAAACTCTAGAGAAAGATAAAACAAAAGGTTCTGATACTGTCAGTCTGAATGAATGAATGAACACATGCTTGTGCTTGTCACTGGAAGAAATCTCAAAGCCCTAAAAAAGGGACACTTCAAAATCTGTTTGTTTAAATTCCTGATTTCCCAACAGAAACTTATTGTTTTGTAAATAAGGATTTGTTACAGAATAGCAGAACTGTCCTTGTGAACTGTTTCCAGCATTATGCAGAATTTTATCCTAAATTGTGAGCTTTCTCTTCTCTAGGGTTTGAAAAAGAAACAAAGTGGCATATGAGCAAATCAGCAGCTCACCTAGGATGAATCCAGAGAGACTAGTAGGCTTTGAGTTAACGACTTGCAATTCTTTCAAATATATGGTACTCCCAAGATGAACTACATTTTAAAAGCATAATTGGATTTTAGTAAATGCTGCAGCATTGTGTAAAGCTGGAAAGGTTGTGTTACGCTGTGGGATTAGAATCTAGGATTCTCTTGCATTTTGATGTTTTCAGAGCTACTCAGTTGCCTTCATTAGCTCTTTCCTCCTCAGTTACTGGTCGCTACTGCAGCACAAGCAACATGACAAAGCCTCTATCCTTTTTGCTTGTGCAAGGAGTAACCTGATTCTGTCCTTAATCATTAAGATACTTTACTGTTGCAGTTCATGTGTTTTAATAAAAATCTCTTATAGTAAGCAATATACTAGCTAAGATTCTGACTTAACTTTTCTTGTCAGTCCCTTCATGGGCACAGGAAAGAGGATGAGGAGGAGGGGTTTAAGTATACCTGCAGTCGTGCAGCAGCTCATAAAATGCTGCCAGGTGCTCCATACACCTGCTAAGCCCTTGCTAGCAAGTTGGTCTGTCACCCTCTGCTTATAGAGCAGGCAGTATAGTTTGATCACATTCTAATTTCAGTTTTAGACAATCTCAGGTTTTATGGAGGACATTTACTAAGTGAATTCCCTGATCAAACTGAGCGTCCAATCGTCTTTGCAGAACACAAATCTCTGGTATCCAGACTTGTGGCATGAAAGACAAAAATCTCATTCCTGTAAATGCTTCACATGCTTTACGTTTGAAAGCTGTATGGATTCTATATGCACATATGAGCATATGTGCCCACCACTCTCTTCCCCTTCTCTGAGGGCAAAAGTGTTGTGCTCCGTAACATTTCACTTATGTTAGGTTTCAAAGTGTTTGAAAAAGAGTGGCAAAAGTCGAATAGAAAACACCTTCTGCAACTGTAGAAGATATCATCGCTATATCACTTATTTGCTGGAAGCAGAGAGGAAACTGGGAAAGAATAAGTATGGATAGGTCTGAAAGACGAATGCAGAAAGGTGGAGGGAAGCACTCGCATGTGAAATGATCTGCCTGGATATTTTTGGATCATCTCATTTTGAAGAAAACATTTTTCATACACTTTCACACTTGTGACATTTTTCTCTGTCTTTCAAACTGTTCTTAATTTCTTACTGAAAAAGTGAAGTTTCTTATTAGATGGAGTGACTTTTAATTAATGTTTGTCTTCTGTGCAAGCAGCCTGAGGTGTTCTGCAAAAGTACCAGGCTCATTCAATTCAGCAGACCTACCGTGTGACCAGCTGCCAAAAGTTTGAATACAAAGTGAAAGGCTTATAATCAATTTTGAAAAGTATGTAGCTGGGCACAGAGAAAAGTGTTTCAATACTAATTTTTAGATAGTGATTTGAAGGACACAGAGAAGGTTCACGTGAAGGGTATTGAGTTTTGTTGGGGGGGGGGGGGGGGGGGGGGGGGGGGGGGGGGGGGGGGGGGGGGGGGGGGGGGGGGGGGGGGGGGG
>JBCJKH010037544.1:0-11322 GCA_039877255.1 Loriculus beryllinus | reverse complement strand
TCCCTAATGAAGAGTCCCTCCCCAGCATCCCTATAGGCCCCCTTCAGACACTGGAAGCTGCTCTGAGGTCTCCACGCTCCTTCTCTTCTCCAGGCTGAACAGCCCCAGCTTTCTCAGCCTGTCTCCATACAGGAGGTGCTCCAGCCCCTGAGCACCTTTGTTTCATGGATCTGCTGTTAATGCCTGCTTTAGAACACTGCCATCACATTAGAATCCTTCTAGCTTTTGCCTTAGCATTTCCTAGCAGCTGCTGCGAACGTGCATGCTCCAGCATCTCTTTTACAAGGGACAAATCCGTACAATGCAAGGTGCAGGCTTGCACCTCAGGGATGGAGAAGGGATGGGTATGGATGGCCATGCTCTGTGCTCCCCATGCCGGGTGGCCCAGGCCCTCCCTGGATCCCAGCAGAGCCTATGGACGGGGCAGGCAGCTCCCAGTGCCCAGGCCGGGTGCCAGGGCACATTCACCCCTGCAGGCGCCGCAGAGGCTGGGTTTTGTGCCATCCTTCCAGCTCTGTGGCCAGTGGCCAGGGCCAGCGGGACGGTGGCAACCGGGCTCCATAAAACCCCTCATCCCGGCACATCGCACCCATCCCATCGGCATGGAGAGCCAGCGCCTGTCCTACAGCCGCCGCTCCGGCACCGCCGCCCTGCTGTACCGGGTGCGGGCACCCCTCAGCACCCAGCTGGGTCCCCGCACGGGCAGGATGGATTTCTCGCTGGCCACGGCGCTCAACTCGGAGTTCAGGGAGACGCGCACCAAGGAGAAGGTGGAGCTGATGGAGCTCAACGACCGCTTCGCCAGCTACATCGAGAAGGTCCGGCTGCTGGAGCAGCAGAACCGGGTGCTGGTGCTGGAGCTGAACCAGGCGCGGGACCGGGAGCCCTCGCGTGTGGCCGACGTCTACCGGGAGGAGCTGCGTGAGCTGCGGAGCCGCGTGGAGCACTTGGCCACTGCCAAGGCCCGTCTGGAGATGGAGAGGGACAACCTCAGCCAGGACCTCGGCAGCCTTCAGAGCAAGTAAGGAGCTGCCTGGCTTGGGTCCAGGTGGCACAATCAGGACCAGGATGGTGATGGGGAGCAAGGGGACCACTAGGATACCCCCAGGGACCAAGGTGGGCACCAGGACAGGATGGAGAGTGGCCACTGGGAGCAGGACCAGGACCAGGGTGGATGCAGGGATGGTGATCAGGCTTGTTCTGGGGACCAGCATGGTGATGGGGACCATGGTAGTAACAAGGACCAGGGTGACACTTAGGACTAATGCGGGAACTGGGGTGTCCCCAGGGATCAGGGTGGTCACCAGGATCAGGGTAGCCCTGGGGACCTGGTACTGCTGGGTACCAGGGTGGTGATGGGGGCAGGGGTGGCCCCTGGGGACAGTGGTGGAGGGTGTGGGATGGGCACGTGCACCTAACCCAGGGTGTAGGGGCTGGTGTTGTGAGGCTGTGTCAACCCAGGGGGGCCTGTCCATAGGGCTGAGGGTAACGGTGCTGAATGGGTAACGGTGCTGAATGGGTAACGGTGCTGAATGGGTAACAGTGCTTTTCCACCCTGGCACAGGCTGCAGGACGAGGTGACCCTGAGGCTGGAGGCTGAGAGCAACTTGGCTGCCTACAGGCAGGTGAGGACAGGGGCCAGATCCTGCATCCCCCACCCTGTACCCCAGTGGCTCAGCCCCCGGCTCAGCCTCCTGCAGGGATATGTGGGGATGGAGCTTGGGTGAAGTGGGGATGGGGATGGATGGATTGGGTAAGGGTGGGGATGGAGAAGGGATGGATAGGGATGGAGCAAGGATAGGGACAAACTGATTGGATAGGGATGGGGATTGAGCAGGGATGGGGGTGGAGAAGGTATGAGTAGGGATGGAGTAGGGATGGGGATGGATGGGTTGGGTAGGGATGGGGATAGAGAAGGGATGGGGATGAAGAAGGGACGGGTAGGGATGGAGCAGGGATGGGGATGGACGGATTGGGTAGGGATGGGGATAGACAGATGGAGCAGCGATGGGTAGGGATGGAGTAGGGATGGGCAAGGACAGGGCAGGGATGGGGATGAGGCAGGGATGAGCAAGGATGGGGCAGGGATGGGCAGGAGCAGGCAGCTCAGGAGGGAGCAGACCCCTGGCACAGCCCCTCCTGTCTCTCCCCATGGGGACAGGACGTGGACGCCGCTGCCTTGGCTCGCCTGGACCTGGAGCGGCGCGTGGGGACCCTGCAGGAGGAGATCTCCTTCCTGCGCAAGGTGCACGAGGAGGTAATGCTGCTCGGGGACCCCGGGAAGGGGGGGGGGGGCGGTTCTCAGGGCCATGGGGGGGTCCCTCTGACCATGGCTGTGCCCCCAGGAGCTGCAGGAGCTGCAGGAGCAGTTGGGCCGGCAGCGGGTGCACGTCGAGGTGGACACGAGCAAGCCCGACCTCACGGCCGCCCTGCGCGACCTCCGCAGGCAGTACGAGGCCATGGCCAGCAGCAACGCGCAGGAGACCGAGGAGTGGTACAAGTCCAAGGTGCAGTAAGAGCCCAGCACCCAATGGACGGGTGGCCTGGATGTGCCCTTCTCAGGGCAAGGTTGGATGGGGCTTGGAGCAAGCTGCTCCAGTGGAAGGGGTCCCTGCCTGTGGCAGGGGTTGGAGCTGGAGGAGCTTTAAGGTCCCTTTCAACCCAAACCGTTCTATGATTTATGGTATGTGTGGTTTGGGGTCCTTGCTGTCTCTGTTTGTGTCTCACGTTCTGGTTTGGTCCCTGTGGGGAGCAGGGATGTGTCCCCTGTGGTAACTCATGTAGGCACGGTCCCTAAGGATTGTGTGGCATCACCCACATGCACCATCCCACAGGAGCAGGGACACGTCCCCTGTGACATCCCAAGCACCATCCCTCCCACCCGCAGAGCTGGAACACGTTCCCATCAGTTGCCATCAGGGATGTGTCCCAAATCCCCATCCCATCACCTCAAGGGCACAGGGACACGTTCCCACGACACGTGCCATCATCCGTGCGCCCTGCTCCTTCCACCCATGACAACAGGGACATGTCCCAGCACCACACGCCCTGGGGGGCACGTCCTGCGTGCGCTGCCCCTTCCTCCCGTGGGAGCAGGGATGTGTCCCCACGACGTGGAGCTGGGATGTCCTCAGGACCTTGGGGGTGTCCCTTTGTGCTGCGGGAACAGGGACAAGCCCCAGTGCCACCGAGTGCACGTCCCGTGTGAGCACGGCCGCATCCGCAGCGGCACTGGGGCAGCGCCGTGCAGGGTCCCGGTGTGTGTGGGGGGGTCCTGTCCATGCCGGGTGCTACCGGGGCCGCTCTCCACGCAGTTCGCGGACCTGACGGATGCGGCCGCCCGGGGCGCTGAGGCTCTGCGCGGAGCCAAGCAAGAGGCCAACGAGTACCGGCGCCAGCTCCAAGCCCTCAGCTGCGACCTGGAGGCTCTGCGGGGCTCGGTAGGTGATGGGTGCGAGGGGGAGACCGGTGCCTCCCTGGTGCTGGTGGCCGGGGGCAGGAGGTGCCATGGGGGTGTCCCCAGAACGAGTCCCTGGAGCGGCAGCTGCGGGAGCTGGAGGAGCGCTGCGCCCTGGAGGCGGCCGCGCACCAGGACACGGTGGCGAGGCTGGAGGAGGATGCTCGGAGCCTCAAAGAGGAGATGGCGCGGCACCTGCAGGAGTACCAGGACCTGCTCAGCATCAAGCTGGCCCTCGACATGGAGATCGCCACGTACCGCAAGCTGCTGGAGGGCGAGGAGAGCAGGTGACAGCCGAGGGGGCTCCATCCTGCTCCTCTCTCCGTGCCCCGAACCCAGAGCCAGCCCTGGGCAGGCTGGAGCTGGTGTTGGGGGCAGCAGGACCCTATTGCTCCCCGCATTGCTCCTGCAGGATCACCATCCCTGTGCAGAGCTTCTCTACCCTGCAGATCCGAGGTGAGCCTGGGGCTATGCATGGGGCAGGATGGTGGCAGAAGATGCCACCTTGACTGTCCCTGCCCCGTGCAGAGGGAATGGAGGGTTCCTGCCGGAGAACCAGGACTCCTGGGTTTTCCCAAGTTGGGGGGGAGCGTCCCATGGCCACATCCCCAAGGCTGAGCATGTCCCAAGGCCAGTGGTGTCCCCAGGACTGCCCACATCACTGTGTCCCCAGTGCCAGTGACATCCCCAAGGCCAACTGTATTCCTCAGTGCCAGCTGTGTCCTCAAGGACAGCCCTGTCCTCAAGTCCAAATCACATCCCAAAGCCGTGATGTCCTTGTTGCCAGTCATATCTCTAAGGCCAAACATGTCCCCAGTGCCTACTGTGTCCCCAAAGCTGATCCCATCCCAAAGCCAGCCCCATCCTCAGTGCTAAGCACATCCCCAAGGCCAACTGCATCCCTGAGGCCAGCAGTGTCCCTGAGGCTGGCTGTGTCCCAAGGTGGTTTAGGGATTTCCAGCCCAATGTGTTTCCTTTGGGCCTGTCCACCTGAGCACGGCTGGAAGGGCTCTATCCCAGGCACTGGGTCACTGCCATGTCCTGCCCACGTGCCCTAGAGACCAGCCTGGACACTAAATCCGTGTCAGAAGCCCACGTGAAGAGGAGCATCGTGGTCAAAACTGTGGAGACCAGAGATGGAGAGGTGGGAGTTCCTCATCTGTGTCACTCGTGCTGCCTCCCCTCCACTCCTGCCTCCCATGGGGTGTCCCCAAGGGGACAGGCACATGGGGCTGCCATCCCTCAGCCCCAGGAGCCGGTGATCCCAGTGCCCTGACAGCAGGGCACGGGCTGCCTCTGAACCGTGATGGAGCTGAGCCTGGCAGCTCATAGAGGAAACCATCCCTGTCCCCAGGCTCATTCAGAGCCCAGGCAGGCTCAGCTGGAGCCAGGCGCAGGGTGATGATGGTGCAGAGTGATGGTGCAGGGTGAGGATGGTGTAGAGTGATGGTGCAGGGTGATGGTGCAGCATGATGGTGTCAGGTGGTGATGCAGGATGATGGTGTCGGGTGATGGTGCAGGATGATGGTGTTGGGTGATGGTAAGGGTGATGGTACAGGGTGATGATGGTGTCGGGTAGTGGTGCAGGATGATGGTACAGGGTGATGATGGTGTCGGGTGATGGTGCAGGGTGATGGTGCCTCTCCCTCTTCCTCCAGGTGCTGAAGGAGCCCAAGCAGGAGCACAAGGAGCTGGTGTAGAGCCGGTGCCCATGGCAGCCGCACGCTTGTAGCTGTAGCTCTGTAGGTGCCGTCCGATGCTGCGAGGGAGCCCCAGGAGGAGCTGGTGGTGCTTCAGTGGGGACATCTCCCTCCCATCCACCCCCTGCCTCTCCCACATCATCCCCTGCCCCAGGGCCATCGCTGGCACCTTGCTTGGAGCTGGCTCCCAGCAGAGCACCCGTCTGGGTGTTGATGGACAATACCCAAGGGCAGAGCCGAGGTTCCCAACAGGGATGCTACCACCTTCCCATGGCATGGAGGGGCTGGTGGATTCAGGGCTTGCATCCCACCTTGGTGCCCTTTGCCTGCTCTGGGAGGTCACCCCAAATCTCCCCATTGTATCCAGACCCTGAGCACCCTTGATGCTGGGGGGCTGCAGGGTGCAAGGTACTGACTTATCAGGGACGTTTCCTCATCACCAAGCATGAGGTGAGCTTAGCCAAGAGATGTGGGCAGGAGGAAGAGGAGGATGGAGATGCAGGGTGCTGTCGGGATGATGTTAAAGGGGGATCAAATGAGGATAATGAGGGATTCCTGGGGATAAGGATGGGATGCTGGGGTGTCCAGGGTGCTGTGTGGGGCTGAAGCAGTGGTGGGCACAGCAGGCTGGGTGGTCACAAAGGCTTCTCCTGGCACAGACCTGCCCTGCATTGGGTGTCCACCACCACCATTCCCCACGGGCTTGGTGAGAAGGAACAGTCCCAAGGGACTCATGGCAAGGGGTGACCCGGGAGGGGGCCAGGCAGGTGAAAATGGAGAGGAGGGGAGTGCAGAGGAGGAGGGTGTCAGGGCACCCATGGGAGCTCTCAGAACAGGAGATGCCTTCTGCCATCCAGAAGTGACAGGAGAAAGACAAACAGAGCCATCCCCATCCTGCCTGTCCCACTGGGAGCCAGAGGGACTGGGGCTGGAGCTGCCTCAGTCAACCCCTGCTGTGCATGGAGCCCAAGCCTACCCTCAGAGTGGGCATCCAAGGAATGGATGGAATGGGAGGAATCCCTTGTCCTCGGGCTCCACGTGGCTGTGACCCCACATCTCTACTCCCGTTCTCCCCTTGGACCAGCACGTGCCATGTGGGGCCATCGCCCAGCCTGGTGCTCGCCTGCAGCCCCTATTACCCACCTGCACCTTAGCTGCTGACCACGAGCAAAACCTGCCCTGATGCCACCTAACACAGGAGCCTATACCCACCTGCAAGCCCTTTGGGGTGAGCGCATGGGATGTCACTCGGATGCCATCCCCCTCATCCCTTCTGTCCCTGTCGTCCCCTGGCTCAGATGCTGAGCATACTTTGCCACCACCGACACCAGAAAGGCCATTCCCAAGGGCAGGTGCCTCAGGAGATGGGTGCTGCCCGCGTTTGGCATCCTGGGTGGGATGGTGGTGGCCCGGGGGGGCTCAGTCCCCTGCGAGCAGCCTCCGGCTGGAGCTTTGCAGCCCACGTTGCTGCTGAATGAATGCACTGACGCCCGCAGCAGCTTGAGATGAGCAATAAAGCTAAAACAAGTGCTCTGCTTCCACGTTCTGCCTGCAACCGCCTCTCCACAGCCAGGGCTGTGTGTTAGATGGGATTAGTCGGGGTGGAAAAGCCCTTTGGGAGCTCAAAGCCATCGGGGGACACAAGCTCAGTGCTGTACCCCAAGGCATGGGTGATGGTTCAGTGCTCAACACCTGTAAGGGAGCCTTGATGCTGCCCTCCTGGACAGAGGGATTTCTCTTGGGAAAGCTGAAATCCCCCAGCCACATCCTCAAGCACGGGCAATGAGCCCTGTGGGGAAGTCCTGCTCCGTGCCTCAGAGCAAGCAAGTGGCCACCTAAACCCTGTGGAGATGGCATCCATCCTCTTTGGATGCCATGCATGATTGTTGTGTCAAGGCGTAACTATTGAGTCCCAAGCTGGTGCTGAGTCAGGGGAGTTCAAAGCAACCAAAAGCCGGAGAAATTTCTGCAGAGAATCACCAGATTGGTTTCAAAAAATTAAAAAAAATTAAAAAAAAAAAAAAAAAAAGAAATTAAAAGAAATGACTTTTCAAAAATGGAACTAAAAACTGATGAAATCTGGATCTGCAGGCAGGGCTCGCTCCGGCTGGGGAGCTCAAAGGAGCATTGAACAGTTTGAAGTGTTGGCACTCAGCAGTGCAAACCAGTAAACAAACAGGGTAAGAAAAGCGAGGATTAATTGGCTTTAAATAGGTTGATGGTTGGTTTTAGCAGCCTTTTAGCAACCCAGCTCTAATAAATCACTGATGTGTTTCGAGAACTCTCTAGAGCTTGGCCAGAAGATCCTGCACCAACTCCAGGAATTCTTTTGGAAGGGACTATATTGAGCTTAAAACCCCACCAGAAGCCAGCCAGCAGCAGAGCCAGGAACAAATGGTGCTGGTATGAAATCCCCTCTTGTCCCTGCTAAACTAATCTGCAGCACGAGGAGTTTCCCACATTGAGCCTCTCCATCACGCTCTGGACCCAGCAGGGAGGCTGAGCAGCTGCCAGAATTCCTGCTCAAAACACCAGGAATCTCCAACGGGAGAATGCTCCGAGGTGTGAGAGCATCCCACTGGGGCCGTGTTGGAGATGCTAGGTTCAGGCAGGACCCCTGAGCGCCCGCCAGCAGCACTGGCACACGTGGGTGACGACGAAGAGGATGCTGATGATGATGTAGCTGATGCCGATGATGCGCATGGCGTAGATGGTCTCGGGGTCTTGGAGCGAGCGCCGGCGCCGGGTCTGGTGGAACACGCTGAGCCGGAAGCCAGCCACCATCTCACCCTCCCGCCAGCAGAAATAGGTGCCTCTATCCCTGCTCCGGACCCGCTGGATGTGCAGGTGGTTGCCGTGGTCAATGAAGACCCTCATGGTCTTGTTGACGTGGACGAGGTAGCGGGAGCGGTAGAGCCGCACGGAGTCCTTGTCCCAGGCCACGGCATGCTCGGGCCGGGCTCCTGGGCACGCGATGATCAGGTCGGTTCCAATGGGCTGCTTGTGGAACTGGGTGGGCACACGGGGCAGCCAGGGCTTCTTGCCCAGCTTGGAAATGATATTGGAGATGGCCTGAACCCCTTCCTCGGGGACTTCATCCGTCCGGCAAGGGGTCACGCAGCTTCGGATGGCAACCTCGGGGCTTCGGAGGTGGCTCAGGCTTTGGAAACGAGCAGGGACAGCCTTGGAGCCACAGGACGTGACGTTGGGCACAGCAGCACGGTACCGGGGGTGCAGCTGGGCCGTCTGCACATAGCAGAGCCCGATCCGCCGCTGCTCGCCTCTCACCCCGCAGCGGTCGCACCGGGTCCAGTCCCAAAAGGTGGTGAAGAGGCTGATGAGCTGCCCCGTGCGGTCATCCTGGACGTGCTGGCCTTTGTCCTCAAAAGCCACCGTGATGGATTTGGTGGGCTGCACGTCCACGTCATAGCCGTAGAAGAAGTCCCCTTCCTTAGTGCCACACAGGTAGTGCCCTGAGTCTGTCACCTGGGCTCGGAAGACGATGAGACTGAACATCCGGATGCTGAAACGCTTCAGCATGTCACTGCCTGCACGGATGTGGCCTGAGTCAACGATCATGTTGCCAGCAAAGTCCGTCAGGACCGTGGTTTTATGGCTGCCCATGTTCTTCTGGAAATACCAGGTGACAGAAGAGACTTCTTCAGGCTTGCAATTGCAAGGGAGCTCGAAGGTCATGTCAGCCAGGTAAGCGGCGTTGTCGAACATCAGGAAAGCAGGACAAGCCATTCTCTTGAACACATCTCCCTTCTCTTCAATAGCAAAAGCGTGGAGAACATCCACCAGGCAGAGGAGAAGAGCAGCTCTCAGCAGCCTTGTCTCCATCGTCCCGTACAGCCTCTGCAGTCACAACTGATGCAGGAAGCCACAGGGGTCAGCAGCGTCAGTGCCAGGCAGGGACGAGGCACGCTCCAGCTCACTGGCCTGAGATGGGGTTTGCAAATGACCCCCTGCTTTCAGTGCACATGGCTGATAGCAAGGATCAAACAGCAGCTGAAATATCCCATTCCAGACAAGTACCTGCTGGGAAGCCCTCTGACCAGCCCTGGGGCAGGCTGTTTCCAGGGACACGGGCTCTAGAACCTTTCCTCTTTCTCAGCTGCTCTGGAGTGTTGTGACTATGAGCTGGCAGCACCTTTGTGCAGCACAGCCATGGAGGAGAGATGCAGCGATGGGGAGCATGGTAGCAACAGGGGAATTGCCACCATCTCCTTGAAAGTCTCAGTGCCAGCGAATGTTAATCACTGCTCTGAACCATCTAAGCACAATGAACCCAGAGAAGACCCTCCTCTGATGGCAAATGACCTCCGTAGCCCAGAAGAGGAGGTTTCAACCATGGTAGATAGACTTTTACATCTTCCCTGATGGCTTTCCAAGGGTTTGTGTGCCGAAGTCCCTTCAAACAGGTAATGTTTGAGACCCTCCCCCTGCCCCATATCTAAGAGGTTCTCACAGAGCTGTTCTGTGAGGACACCCTGCCCCAAAGATCACAACGCAGTCCTCTCAGTAACCAACCTTTATTTGTGCAGAACCATTGCTCTGGGTGGTTCCCAGGTACAGAGAAAGGTACAGCAGCGCTCCGGAAGTATCTGGTTTATCCCTCTCACACAGCAATGCCAAAATCAAGCTTTGAGCCCCTGTTTCTGCACGATTCTGGTGCTTCTGCTCCTTCAGTTGATCTGGTAACATTTCATCAACTCCAGCACTTTCCTTTCCTCCTCGGTTTCCTTTTGCAAGCTGGCATCCATGAGGTGGGCTTCCTGCTCTGCTTCGCAGCCGGCTGTGCTGCTGGGATGGCCGGCGGTCCAATACCCCCTGCTCATGCTCCACAGCTTCCTAAACAAATCCCTGCTGCTCTCCTTCTCCAGCTCGCTCAGAAGATCCAGGTTTAACCCGAAGCGCTTGGTGCCCGAAAGGCTCTGTAAGATCTGAAGGATGGCATCTCTGTCTTCATGACAGGCATTCTCTGCCAGCACCGTAAGAAATTCCCCCAGGAGGCCATAGCCCAAGTCAGCCTGAAAGATTCTGCCCAAGGCCTCCCCTCCCAGTTGCAGTAAAAACTGGTATTTTAGTTTTCTGCTTTTTAAGCATCTGCGCCAATCTCTGTGAAATTCAGCAGAGGTTCCAGGCAGTCCATCCTGCTCCTGAAAGAAAAAGCAGTTCCTTCTATTTTGTTCCCACTGATGATTTGCATCCTCCCCCCACCTCAGCCCTGATCACCCTGTGGATGGCTGAGGTGGTTTTAATACATGCTTGTAGCACAAAGGGCTGCATAAAGCTTGTGGGGTGGCAAAAGAAGACAAGGTACTACCATTTCTAGTTTTTGGAGGGCTTCTCAAGCCCCAGAGAAACCAGAGGATTTCAGAGAAAATAAAAGGAGAATGGATGAGTTATGAAATGTGTGGATTAATAGACCAAGAGTGGAGTAACCCCAGTCCTAACCAGAACCAGGCATGCTGCCTGGTGTGGATCCACCACTGCTGCTTGGGAAGGGAGCTCCTGGCTCTGTAGAAGCCTCTGCTCCACCTTGAGCACCGCGAGGCAAATCAGAGCAGTAAAGAGATGAAAGAGATGAGATGTAACTCCCAGAAAAGATGCAGATGGCTCTCACCCACCACCTTGTAACAGACTGCATTCATAGGGGGCTCTGGCAGAGAGCTTGCGCTACAAGAGAGCCAAGCTCAGTGTGGCATTCCCAGATGAAAGGAAATCCTGTTTTATACAACATGCAATCGAACTGCTGAACCCATCACCGCCGACTTTGGTAACTAACACGCAGACTGAAGGAGCATTAAAATGTTTAGGCTTTCATCCAGAGAGCAAGAACAAGGCCCAGCAACGTCAGGCTGTGTCGGAACACAAACCGGAGAAGCCCTGGAGATCAGGGCCCAGGCGCTAATGGGATTAGGAACAGGATTTGCTCTGGGGAGATCATTGCTCAGTCTAAGAAAACACAAAGCTGCCTAGAGGAGTTGCAGAAACATCTCATAATAAACAAGCAAATTAGATTCAGTGCCAAAAAAAAGCATAGAATCATGGAATGGTTTGGGTTGGAAAGGAACTTAAGCTCATTCAGTTCCAACCCCTGCCACGGGCAGGGACCCCTTCCACTGGAGCAGCTTGCTCCAAGCCCCTGTGTCCAACCTG